>RPOG01001175.1:0-86918 GCA_008086565.1 Thalassoma bifasciatum
CGCCAAGAAGGGAGGAGTAAACACACTGCTGAACAAACACAGACGGACAGACGGACGCACGAACAGAGGAGGCGGGGGCATGGAGGGATGGGGAGGGAGGCTACGAACACAGAGGTGAGTCTGTGCGTGTGGGGCTCACATATGACTTACCTTAGAGGAGACACCAGGAGCAGCCAGAAGCACCAGGAGAGAGAGAGAGGAGAAGAGAGGAGGAGTTTGGTTAAAGGACATTATGGCTGCGACAAACTTAAACTCTGCTATATTCATGCTTCTTCTCTGAGTGAGCGTGTTTACATGCACACAGCATTAATACCTTACAGCTAAATAAAGGTATTATTCAGAGAGAGCTGCCTCTGCTTCCAAATTCCTCTGAAAACAACATTAAAACAATCTTTAGACTGGAGAAATAAAGGTGCATGTGTTGCTGAGTCTCAAATGCTAATTAAGGTTTAATTCTACAACCTCAACTCCAGTGAAGTTCTGACGATGTGTAAAACAAATAAAAACACAATACAGTGGTTTGCAAATCCTGTTTAATCCATATACAACTGAATTCACCACAAAGACAAGATATTTATTGTTCAAACTGATAAACTTTGCTCATTTTGTACTCAATGCCTGCACCACGTTCCTAAAAAGCTGGGACAGGTTCATGTTGTGTTTTATCACTTTTCCTTTAACAACACTTGTTCAGTGTTTGTGAACTGAAGAAACTAATTGTTAAATCTTTGGAGCTGGAATTCTTTCACATTCTTGTTAATGAACAACTTCAGTTGATCAACAGTCCGATTTTCAATGGGAGACAGGTCTGGACTGCAGGCAGGTCAGTCTAGTAGCTGCACTCTTCTACTACAGAGCCACGCTGTTGTAACAGGAGCAGAATGTGTCTTGGTTTCATTGTCTTGCTGAAATAATCAGGGACGTCCCTGAAAAAGACAAAGTGTCTTGGATGGCAGCAGATGTTGCTCCAAAACCTGTTTGTACCTTTCAGCGTTAATGCGGCGGCGGCGTTTGTGTGTGTTGTTGATGTCTGACTTTGTCTTTGCATGGTAGAGTTTGAACTGTCACTTGTAGATGTAGTGATGAACTGTGTTAACTGACAATGGTTTTCTGAAGTGTTCCTGAGCCCACGTGCTAATATCCTTTACACAATGATGTGGGTTTTTAATGCAGCGCCGCCTGAGGGGTCAAAGGTCACGGCCATTCAATGTTGGTTTTGGGCCTTGCTGCTTACGTGCAGAGATTTGTCCAGATTCTCTGAATCTTTTGATGATATTATGGTCTGTAGATGATGAAATCCATCAATTCCTGCAGTTGTTGAAACATTGTTCTTAAACTGTTGGACTATTTGCTCACGCAGTTGTTGACTAAGTGGTGAACCTGGCCCTATGTTTTGGGGATGCTCCTTTTATACCCAATCATGACACTCACCTGTTCTTAATGAACCTGTTCACCTGTGGAATGATCCAAACAGCTGTTTTTTCAGTATTCATCAACTTTTCCAGACTTGCACAGCTTTTTAAGAACGTGTTGCAGGCAATCGAAAACAAAATGAGCGAATACTTGAAAAAACAATTAAGTTTATCATTTCGAACAATAAACATCTCGTCTTTGTACTGTGTTTAATTGAATATGGGTTAAACAGGTTTTGTAAATCACTGAATTCTGTTTTTATTCATGTTTTATACAACATCCCAACTTCATTGGAATTGGGGTTGTAGAGATGATAGAATAAGAATAAAGTAACTTTTGATATGAACAAGTTTTTCATGCACTCATTGTCAGAAATGCTCCATAAACATCTGAAATGTAACTGCAGATCTAAAAGTCCCATAAGAAAGAGACAAAATCCAAAACCTGTTCCTGTCCTGTGCATTTTTCAGAAAACAAATGTCTTAATGTTTGAATTAAGTTTGATAATGAAGAGAAGAGTTTTTAAGACAACTAATGGAAGGATGATTTCATGTAAGAGGCTCTTCACAGAACACTTGTTTATCCTGAATAATACCAAATATCAATGTGCACATAAACAAACTCAGTGCCTCGTCATGTAGCTATGTAACAGAGACAGGTTGAATCTCAATCCTCCCTCCCCGGTTACCTGAACCCTCCCTGTCTCAGGTCTGACTGGAGGAGAGGATCTGAAGTTTCGCCTCCTCCAGTCAGATCTGAGCTAAGAGAAGAGGAGAGCACACGTGAACCGAAGCGGGAGCTGTTTGGAGATTCATACGTGTCCAGAGTTAAGCCATTCAGGTTTATGCTTTACCTTGCCATGTACATAACAGAGCATGTACATTAGAGACATTCATCCATTGCCTCGAGTGGGTTCGTGAGTGGGACTCATCCACAGCTGGAAGGGGATGAGCTTTTTTAGCTGTGCGAGGTCAGCCCGGCCACTAGAGGGCAGTGCAGAGAGAGACTTTGTAGTTGGTGAGTCTCTCTGGAAGGAAGCGGGGCGATCATCTGTGGAGTGAGGTAGTGTGTGTGTGTGTTTCTGTGTGTGTGTGTGTGTTTCTGTGTGTGTGTGTGTGTGAGTGCAGGCTGAGCACAAGGCAGCGTAGCCATCCACGGCTTCATGAATCCACTCCCACGACATTCATCAGCCAGACAGACAGTCAGCCGGATTCTTCTGTGCTTTTTTTTTTCTGAGTGCTTCGGTTAGTTTAGGGGGCGCTGTAAGCATCATGCGTGTTGTTTTTCACATGCAGCTGGATGTTAGAGGGTTGCTCTTTTAAATTATGCAGCTTCACATTTTGATCCTGATGATCAGAGATGACACATATTAATAATTCATTAAACTCCAGACTAACACAGAGCTAACAGATCGACTTCTGGGAAACCGTTAAGCTGTTTCCTGATGTTTAGTTTTCCTCGAGAGCAGCAGCGCCAATCAACTCAAATCAAATCAGAAGAAACTGAAGCAAAAAAGATCATCGATAATGATGGGCTGATAAGATAAATGTTTATTGGTCAGAGGTGAAAACTTCCTGCAAACATTTTAAAGGTAAAATAACATCTGACTGGTTTGAGATTGAAAATAGTGCAGCAACAAGGAACACAATGAATTAAATAAGGAGCGCTAAATTGTATGTGCAAAATAATAACTTGCATGTGCTACTCGTACATGTGTACCATCCTATTTAAATGAAGATTTTGCGTTTGCTACTGTTTCTCCAAGGAGAGTTTTGGGAGAGCAGAGTGACTGTAAACGGAAAATTAAGTTTGAAGCTATGAAGTTGGAAGGAAATAAAACAGAAACAGTCAATAGCACCTTCATAGATATGTATTTGAATCATTAACTATGGTTTTCTGCCCTCTGGTGGTGATTTAAGTTCAGTTTTATTTGTGTCAAAGCACACCATAATATTTATCATCATTAATGGTGTTTTCGTTTTGGTTTATTGAGTTAAAAGGACAAAAAAAAAAGTGTTTTGAGTCATTACCTGCGTCCCACATGAGAACTGGATATGCTTTCCCACCCTGCTTGACACAGCAACCAACACTCGGGACAGCACACCAGAAAAAGTACTCTTGGAGATGCTGGCACTAACTGTGCTGGTGTGCTGGAATGATCCATTTGCAAGAAAATGCAGCCTTTTAAGGAATTTTTCCTTTGGAGATATGGCTCCTTTATGTAACTGGCTCCAATCAGCCCTTAGCTCATCTCGCAGCAGTTTAGAAATGGCGTTACTGGATAGAAGATATGTCTCTACTATCATTATTCCTGACAGTCCAAATATGTTAATACCTGAACCTGTCTTCTTCTCACCACAACGACTGCAGCCATTTGTGCGTAACGCTGTGCCAGTTTGCACCTGCCTTTCAAACATGCTAAATATAGACACAAAAACACTGAGCGCCATCACTTTAAGATCTGATAAACCATATTGGGGGTGCTAAATGATGATATTTACAGTATTTAACATGCTGTGGTAACCCGCACATTCATAAATGCAGACACGCTAAATGGATTGCGCGTTTTTATAAGCACAAACCTTTAGTAGATCAAGCCCTTAATTTAACCTATAAAAATCGTCCTAAGTTTTTAATAGTTACCATTTTTATATAAATTATAGAAAACGTCTGTTTCTATTCACTACAAGTGAGTCAGAAGCCTAAAGATGAAAGGTAAGGGTAAAACCAAGAACTTTTTTCTGTGTTAATTGAAAAATAATATCAATATTAAAACATTCATTGAATCTAAACATTTGAAAGCTGTATTTTTCGCATATTTATTTTGTTTAACAGTAAATCCAGACAGTGGTTAAGTCCTGTTTTGTTGACCTCATGTGTCATCTGTGCCGGTCACAGTCATGCATCTGTTCAAAATGTCAGACGCGGTGCCAGCGAAGTGTGTGAGCGTCTTAGCTTAGCTTAGCATGCTGGAGTCATGCTCTGGATTTATTTGTCAAACTTATAACTGGAGGAGGAAGTGACGTCATGAGAAACAGACATCGTAACTGTATATAACTGTTACTATAGTTAAAATAGTCCAAAAGTAGATTTTTATTTGAATTAAGCTGCTGCAGGCGGAAAATACTCACTTAAGGATTAAATGATTGTGCTTTCCTGAGTTTAAATCCATGAGAGAATAAATAAACTGCAAATTTGAACCAGTTCTGCAAAGATAAGTATCCCTGAGTCTGATACTCATGACACCAAAGTCCACCATCCTTCTCGTTGGCTACCATCACCTGCTTGTGCAGATGTTAATCATTTTGGTTAAGACCCTGAACACCCACCTATTGGTGCTCTTCTTCAGGCTCTCGATGTCCAGCTTGCGGAAAAGGAAGCCCTCGTGGTGTGCGGTGTGCGTTGGTGGTTGGGGGACCGCCGGGCTGCTCTGAGCCGGAGCAGACCTGGAGCGTCGCGTCGTCTCTCCGGGCTCTTTGGGTCGCGGTCGCCGCCGCGGTTTGGGTCTGTCCCGAGCTCTGGGCCGGTCGGAACGGGAAGACTTTTCTGGGACCCCGTTAGGCAGGCGGGGGACCTCACCTCGGGCCTGAAGGAGGGGGTGGAGTCAGTTAAATATGATGCATCTTTATAAAATGTGTATGTTTGTAAGCTCTGCCACTCTTTTCTTTAGTTATCCCGTTACCAGGGGCAACTTAATCACCATTATCCTTCAGTATTACTCAGTTCCTATAATCTGTCTCCATATAGCAACGTCTCCACAGCTGAGATGGCTAAAATCATGGATTAACTGATATTATGGATTTACATAAATGCCACACAAATAGACACAAAGCACTCGCCAACTCTGAAATGCAAAACAGACCTGAGCTGCTTCTCTTTCTTGCAACTGCTCCACAATATCTAACAGGGTGGTTCTCCTTTCGCTTCTGAAAGAAATACAAGGTAGAGAATCACTTTATTGTACACATCAGTGTCAATCTTCATTTTCTTTCACACAGCCCCCTCAGGAAACTCATCCAACTTTAATGAGACGGGTCTGGCTGCAGATCTACACGGTTAGATGTTATTTTTTGAAATATTTTGCACACAGCTTTCAGCAGAAAAAACCTCTGAAATGTGGATTTTCAAAGTGCATAAATAATCCCTTTTACTCCTCTGGCTATAAGACTCACGCAAACCATTGTTATGAAATTTGCAGGAGTATTTGTTTTGAAAGATGAATGGAGAGCAGATCTTTTTAACCCTACTTTTCTTTGTTCAAGACAACTTTTTATGGAGTACAATGCAACGTTTATCAGCAGTAAGGTAGCGCTCCCCCATTAAGCGCTACTCACAGCTCGGTGCTCTGAGACATGTCTGTGTCAGTGTAACGTCAGTGAATCCTGGTTGTGTCCTACCAGTGCTCATCTACCAACTCCAACCTCACCAAGCAGAGCAAACGTAACCTGGCTCTTCATTTTATTGATGACTCTCAGGTTTGAACAGATCACTGCAGAATAACTGCTGCATGGGGACAGGAATCAACATTAGCACAAACAGCTTCGTCTGTATTTTAGCCTTTAGCTTGTGTTAAAGCCTTTAGCCCATGTTTTTGGCCTTTAGCTCACATTTTAGAATGTGTTTTAACGTGTATTGGAGCCTTTAGCACATGTTTCAACCTCTTGCTTTTGGTTTAGCCTCTAGTCAGTATTTTAGCCTTCAGCTCATGTTTTAACCTTTAGCTAGTTTTTAACTCTAGCGCTTGTTTTAGCCTCTAGCCCATGTTTAGCCTTAAGCTCACATTTTAACCTGTATTTTAGCATTTAGCTCACATTTTAGCAAGTGTTTTATGTGTGTTTTAGTCTTTAGCTTGTGTTAAAGCCTTTAGCCCATGTTTTTGGCCTTTAGCTCACATTTTAGCCTTTGTTTTAACGTGTATTGGAGCCTTTAGCTTATGTTTCAACCTCTTGCTGTTGGTTTAGCCTCTAGTCAGTATTTTAGTCTTCAGCGCATGTTTTAACCTTTAACTAGTTTTAAACTCTAGCGCTTGTTTTAGCCTCAAGCTCACATTTTAACCTGTTTTAGCATTTAGCTCTCATTTTAGCATTTGTTTTATGTGTATTTTAGCCTTTAGCTCATGTTTTATTCTTCTGCTTGTGTTGAATCCTGTAGATCTTTTTTTACAGTCTTGTTTTTGACACCTGCCCGTGTTTTAGCCTGTAGCTCCATTTTAAGCCCCTAGCTCATGCTTTAGTCCTTAGCCTAGGTTTTTGCGTTAAGCTCACATTTTAGCCTTCAGCTTGTGATTTAGCCTCTTGCTAATTTTTAAGGCTGTGGCTTGTGTTTTAGCCCTTTGCCGTTACTCTATCACTTTCATGTTTCACTTTCTTCTTCTCTTCTGTCCCTTTTCTGTCAGACAGTCCTGCTCTTGTTTCCACTTTAACCTTTTATTCTCACTGCTAAACTTCGTCAGCCTGGGTGGTGTTGTCATAGCAACTTCATCTTGCCATAAATCAATACAGTCCACTTCAACCCGTTCGGTCTTGATTGTGAAGCCTGGAACAATCATTTAGAAATAACCTATTTTAGCGTTGATAATCTCATTTTAAACTCTGGGTTATGATCAGGTATGTATCTAGATAAACTCAGAAACTCCTCTCAGTCCCTTTAAACGTCTTCTTGAAGTCTCACCCTCCTCCTGAGCGTCTGTCCGACTGCTCCCTCCCCGTGTCGTGCTCGCTGGACTCCTGTCTCTCCAGCCGGTGCCGGTCCCTCTCTCTCCTCCGGCCCTCGTGACCCCCGTGACCCTCCTGCTCACTGGACGTCTGTCTCTCCAGCGTCCGTCTCTCCCGTCTCTCGGCGTGTTCCCTCCACACCTCCTGCGGCAGCTCGTCTCTGCGCGCCTGGATCAGCTGCTCGCTGGACAGCTGCCTCTCTATCCTGTGGGTCTGGGCCTGGGGCTCGGCGTGGCCTAACGGGTCGGTCCTGGACCCCCGGGGGCCTCTGGTGGGCTCGCTGTGCAGACGCTCTCTGCCCGGCTCCTGCAGGACGACTTCAGCCATCACGGCCACCTCCGCTCTTTCCGTCCCGATCTCTCCCATCATGATCTCCCTCTCTCTCTCTCTCCCTCTTTCTCTCTCCCTCGCTTTCTCCAGCCGGCTGGCGACCAGCAGCGGCGTCACTGCATCATCCAAGTGCTTGATTTTTGGCTGCCGCAGATACGGGGATGTTTTGGCCTCCAGTGTTTTTGCTGCCTGTGCTGGTTGGAGGTGACTCATTGCCTTCGCTGCTTGGTCTCTCGCTGCACTCGTGCTTTCTCGCGCCTGGTTGGCGGATACTAACATGGCTGCTGTGGCTATGGAGGCGATGGAGGATGGCGAAGGCGCCCCTAGTCCTGCTCCTAGACCTACGACGGGACTGTGTCGCGCCTCCAGGGTGTGGCGGTAGCTGGAACCGTTCATCACTGGCGTGTATTGAGCGACGGTTGAGCCCAGTCTGCGAGCGACGGATGAGGGAGATGGCGTGGGTGTGGCAGGTGAAGGTGAGGGAGGAGAGCTGGCTTCGTTCTGTTCGTAGATGGTTTGTCTGGCGACGGGGGAGATCGGGAGGCGGGGGAGAGTGGCTGGAGTGGGTATAGCATCTTGAGGGTCCAGGAAGACTTTACGACCCAGCAGAGGAGTCGGGGGCAATTTACTTTGCTCGGCTTTCAACTTTTCTACCTGGAAAATCAGACAGAGAATAAAATCAGAGCTTTGAATCAAACACTTTTATCCACAAATATTAAATTTTGTGACTTAACGATTTGCAAAACTAATCTATTTGTAACAATTTCCTCTATATTGCAATTTTTTGTGCGATTATTTTAAATTTCATCATCTTATGTGTTGTTGATATCAACTGCTATATTGAAGGGATTATACTTGTATTTATTACTTTTGTTTTGAATATGAAAAAACACAAACATGAGGGAAAAGTAGCATTTTTGTTCAAACAAAATCCGCAAGAGAAAATATGTTTGCATAAACGAGTGCATCTCAAGTATAAGAATATTGTAAAAAAAAAAGTTCAATATTTTGGTTACTCATTTCATGAAGTGAAACTCAGATATGATATAGACTCATTATATATAGAGTGAATTGTTTAAACCCTTTGTTTCTTGACATTTTGATGATTATGGCTTATCAATAATGAAATCCCAGAATTCAGTGTCTCAAAAAATTAGAATATTACATAAAATTAATAATAAGGAATGTTCTGCCAATAAAAAAAGTTACACATTTTTCTTAATTTATACACATTATTACCCATTTTTGCTGCTTTTTGACAATTTGTGCCTTGCAAAACTTATTTTTATTGCTACTTCTTGTCATTTTTGCCACTTTTCGTCACTTAAATTGTTTATTTTGCAAATGCATTTTTGCAGTTAATGAAAAGTAATGGAAAACAAAAACGTGGTAAAAAAAATTAGTCAACTAAAATAAAATTAAAAGTGAGGCTTTACAAAAAAAATTATACATAACTAAAACTGCAATGTAAGCTTGCAAAACTAACTTAAATAGATGACAATTACAGAGAAAATACCTTTAATTTTCGTCATTGTGAACCTGTCTCATACTTGAATTTCATATCTTACAAATGTCATATTTTACTTTGCTATGAATCCAAAACTTATATTAGATCAATGTAGTTAAGCAGAAACTAAATTATTTTCCATATAACAAAAAAAGACTAAAATGAGTATTGAAACTAATAATAACTAGACTAAAACTAAGCATTTTCAGAAAATAAAATCTAAACTTAACTAGAAAACTCAATTAAAAAACGAATTGAAACTTAACTGAAATTGAAAACAAAAAGTCAAAACAAAATAAAACAGGCTGAGCAGGGTTGAGTAAGACCGATGTGAGGCATTAAACATCTACTGCAAAAAGATTTTTCTGGTGTTTTGAGGGTTTTTTGAGGTTTAAAAAATATTGCACTGTGTGATTAATAAACTAATTTACAATTAATTGCTCAGGCCTATTTAAAATCAGTTTTTCCAGCTATTTAGCAAGTGTGTTCACATAAGCAATAATGTTGGTAAAATACCGTGGTGAGTCGCCGCAGCGAGCTGAACCGCTCCTCCCAGGTGGCGGCTGCTTTGCGAAAGGCTTCGTGTCGACGAATCAGCTGCTCCACCTCGTCCACGCTCCCTCCCAGCTCTTTGCTGCTGATGAACGGCTCCTGAGCCGTCAGCCACGCCTCCGCCACCACCGCCTCCTGGGCAAACTGGTGAACCTCCAACACTGAGAGGAGGAGAGAACGTAAATATAAAACTCACCAAACTCTTCACAAACACTTCACCAAACTCAGGTGTTTGACTCGTACTCACATTGTTGTAAGAACTCCCAGTGTTTGTCCCACTTCTCAGAAAGCTCTTGTTGCTTATTAATGACCTTTTCAAGCTTTTCCTTGATCTGAAAATCAAAATTAAAACAATCATCTGACTGTGAAGCTTCTTGAAACTTAAAATCAAACCATGTGGAATATTTTTAAAGCTACATTCAAGCTTGAAATAAAGGAGGGATGTCAAAGAGTCCAGTAAAACAGACGGAGAATTACACAGAATCATTTTAGTTTTTCCTTCACCTCCTCATACGCCGGGTTTCTCGCAGCCAGCAGCATTTTTCCCATCTCCACACACTCCAGCATGCTGCGGCTGCGAGCCTCCACTTCACTCTTCAGACTCTGGTGATAATTCATCAGAACCTCGACCGATGAGACGTCTCTGTGAGGAGAACGGAGCAGACACAAGTTAGAAAACAACCGGCCAGTTTTTTGATAACCCATCTTCAAAGCTAGAAAGAGAGATCATCAAAAAAAACATGTTTTCTTCTAGTTGGTGTTGTTCTACCTGAAAAAAATCCAAACAGGAGTGAACAGTTAATATTCCATAATGTCCTCTGAGCTGTTGGCTAATTTAAAAACACAAAAAAGCTATTCAGCGTCTATAACATGTTTTAATTGCAGAGTTTGGCTCCACTTCCTGATATTCCTCCAACAACCCACAACAATTATCTCTGAGCAGCTTTCACTTCATTTGATTTCATTTACACATTCACCTCTGCGTTAATTTCTCTCTCTGTTTCTCTTTTAAACCAGTAAATTTAATATATTCTTTGTTTAGTCTTACTTTTAACTGAGTTTCAATATATTTATCAAATATGACCCAAATAAACCATAAACTGTAATATTAATTTTGGTTATATGGAGTTTTAATATCTTTCCATTTCTGTAGTTTATCATACTTTACTTCTAATAACTGATTTTTTAGTGATTATTTTTATTGTTTTATGTACATATTACCGAAATTTGTTTGTTTTAGCCTTTCTTTCCTCCATTGTCTCCTCATTGAGGCATTAAAATAGCGTTTCTTTTGCTCAGCTCTTGTTTTGATTAAATCTTTTATTTTGAAAGTTTTCTTCAACTGTATTTGCATCATGGGAGAAGAAAGGGTCCTGTGGATTTTTTACTACCTGTGTCATTATTATTTGAACATTAACTTAATCTTTGTTACGTTCATGCCTCTCTGCTGCACTGTGGTGTAAGAAAAGTGCTTTAAAAATAAAGTTTGGTTGATAGATTCTCTGATTTTGCGTCTCTCTTTTCAGCGTCGGGTACCTTGGTTTCTCCCCCGTCCCGATCTGACAGATGATGGAGTCCATCCAGATGATCTGATCCCGCACCATGCTGAAGAACCTCAGCTTGTCCGTCTCCGTGGTGATTTGTAATCGACACTCCTCGCAGTAGGTGAGTAGCTCTTTCCAGTACTGCATCACTTCGTGCTCTCGGAAAGCGATGGCTTCGGCCTTTTCTCCGGCGTAAACCGTCCTCAGCTGAGCTGCACTTTCCTGGAGCTGACGCACCTGGAGGAGGAGGAGGAGGAGGAGGAGAGGAGGTTTTTAGAAGAAAGAAAGCTGAACAAGGACAAAAGAAAAGTCAAAAATACCAATGTACACGAGAGAGCGGGTTTGTTTTCCAAATGATGCAGAAAACACAGCTGCTCTGACGGCTGTTTGTTCTCAGGGCCACGAAGAAGAAGTTCTGTCAGAGAAGGTGACACAGAACAGCTGCTCTGTTCTCCAAAGATTACATTTTTAAAATTACAATTTAACTATCTTCTTATTAACAATCTTTTCATATTGGGGCTTCTATGCACTTTATGTTGTTGATGCCTTTTTGCAAATAAAGATCTGTTCTGGTGAAACACACAACAAAAACTCAATATCTTATCAAGCATAATTCTCTGATTTCCATTCAAATTATCTCATTACACTTAATATAAGACACAGTTTCCTAAAGGGAAACATTTCAGTCCAATATTGGAACATTTTTCGAGATGCATAATCTCAAATATCTTGTGAAGTGAAACAGTCTAAAAAACATCATAATTTAAGTCATTTCTCAGTTGAACGAAGCTTTTATTACTTGTCATAAGGTTTTTAAGCTGCTGAGTTATTTGTTTAAAGAAATAGACTCAGCTTGAACGAAGAAAATGAGTCTTAATTTAAATCTGCAGCTCATTATAAGATTATCATGAGACACAAAACTTCTCAAGACAAGAAAATATACATAAAATGACTTTTTCAGCTATTTTCCTGTGCTTTCTTATAGAATAAAACTTAAATCAAACGTCTTGTTTTAAGATACTTTACCAAGGATTTTCTATTTTTCAACTGGCAGATTATTTTGCTTAATACAATAAAAAACATCTTGCATTACAATATTAATTTTTTCACTTATCTTCAAGTGGATTTTTTTTCCAGCGTACTCAATATAAGAATATTTTTCAACATATTGAGAAAAGATCTTTGTTTTTTATTGTCCACTCTGTCATTATGAACTGTATTTTTTATCAACTAGTCATATATGTATTAAATTTTGTGTCAACATATTTTGTATCCACTATTCAATTTAATATATTTCTATTTAAGCTTTTTTGTAAGAGTGTGAGGTTTACGTGCACTCACTTTCTGTATCTTTTTTTCATTCTGTCACTACTTTTATGCACTGTAATCATAAAATAAATTGAAAGAATTGGGAAAGAAAGAAAGAGAGAAAAGATGTTTCCTATTTTGTGTTTGTATTAAGAAACATGCAATCATTTTTTGTGAGAATACACTAATTCTAAAGCATTTCTGGCTCATTGAGGTTAGATTTTCATTTGTTTTGGAAAACCTTGATGAGTCAAATTTTCTTTTTCTGTAGGCAGTAAATTTTAATTTGTTCAAGTAAAATACACTCAGCTTTTGAATACTTTTTCTTGTTTTTGGAGGCTGGCTTTTTGCAGCGTTACAGTGGAATACGATAAGAAAAAGCTGAATTACTTGCGTGACCAGCAGCTGGATGTCTTGTTCGAAGCTGTGCAGGAGTCTCTGCAGCGTGCTGGTGTTGGCGGTGCTTCCTTGACGAGCTCGAACTTCAGGCAGCCTTCGATGTTTGTCCTCAATTTGAGCCAAAACCTGGAAAAAAAAAGAACAAAACCTCACATTTATTAACATCTTTTACACGTCAACAACAACAAAGATACAGAGACTCTGAACCGGCTCCCACCTCTCTGCAGTCAGAGAAAAACTTGTGCAGCTGATGTGAAGCCGCGAGCATCTGCGCCCGTGTTTCCATCAGCTCCAGTAAATCCGCCCAGGCCTCGTTCACGCCGTCCTTCCACTCGGCGATGGTGGCCGCCTCCGAGTGGCCGTAGTCGATGAGCTCGTCCACCATCTGGTTCACCGCCGTCACTCGCTCCTGTCCCACGCTGCCGGTCTCTGACGCAAACTCTGTGAACTTTTCCTGCAGAACCTGAGAGTGTCACAGCAGAATTATGTTTTTAGATTTTATAGAAGTAAAGAAATGACTGATCCAAAGGTTCGATCTGTTCACACACTCACAGTCACGTGCTCGAAGTCTTGACCCAGTTCAGGTGAGCTGGCGACCACCTCCCTCTGAGCGATCCACTGCTCCAGCTCGTCCACTTCTCTGTTGAGCTGATAAAGCCAGTACTGCTGCTCCAGGCGGCTTTTTCTCTCCTCCACCAGGTCCTTCAGGGACACGTACAGACGGTCAATCTGGGACTGACGCTTGCTGATCTGCTCGCTGTGGAGTAAAGATCACATCATGTGTCAGCGCAGAGGTTAAAACCTCCTGAGTGTCAGAGCATTTATCTTCTGTTCCTTGAAGTAGGTAAACAGATGTCAGATTCAATACCAATAATTCAACTGCAATAATAAAACAGAATCTAATCTCTGTGTTCAAACACTCACCAGTCTGGATGTCCCATTTCCAGCAGCTGTCGACACTGTTGCGACAACAACCCGATGGTCTCAGCGTAGTCCTCGATGGTTTGTTCAAGGACCAGGTGTTTCTTCAGAAGCTGCAGCGTGCTGGGTTCATCCTGGTGGTTTAAGAAGAGACACACACTTTGATGAAGGCTTTAAATAAGGTGAACAAACGTCCTCTTTTACTCAGCATATCTTCCTTTTTGGTGATAAAATTACGTCCAGGGGGATTTTGTGAAATTCCCCAAAATCTCCAGGATTTTCTACAGACCAATAATATTCATAATAAGTGTTACCACTCTTGTTGTAATGGTCAAGACCAATGTTGAGAATGTTTTTGGCCCATATTAAAGCAAATTTATGATACAAAGCCAGAATTTTATGGTAAAAAGTCAAAATTTTAAGATACAAAGTCAATTTCCGGGTGATAAGTCAAATTTCTAGGCTAAAAAAGTCAAAAGCTTGTGATAATAGTCAAAATTTTGAGATTTAAAGTCAGTGATTTGAGATAAAAAGTCAAAGTAATGAAATTAAAAGTCAATTTTGAGATAAAAAATACAAGTCTTGAGATAAGAAGTCAAAATTCTGAGATGAAAAGTCAAAATTTTGAGATATCAAGTCAAAAACTGGAGACAAAAGTCATAGGTATGAGCTTAAGAGTCAAAGATATGAGATAAAAAGTTGAAAACGAGATGAAAAGGCAAAGGCGTCAGATTAAGAGTCAAAATCCTGAGTTATAAAGTCAAAATTTCGAGATAAATAGTGAAAATTTTGAGACAAAAAGTAAATACTCTGAACCAGAAAGCCATAGTTATAAGATCCAAGTCAGTATTTCAAGATGTTAAAATTAATATTCATGGATAAAATGTTGAAATCTTGAGAGAAAGAATCAGTCAAAAGAAAAAAAAATGAAATTTTGACTACTTATCTAAAAATAATCTGTTCAAAGACAGTTTTTAATTTTCTATATTATTATCTGGCAGAAATTAGCCTTATGCATTATCTACACTAACATTTTAGAAAATGTTCACTTCAACCAAGGAAAAGTGTGTTTTAAATGAATGTTTGAGTTATGAAGCTGCTTAGTCGTCTTTGAGGATCTTTGGGTTTTTTTGCAGGATCTCCAAGAAAAGGGTTTTAGAATATGGTCACCGTACTTCACGTAAATGGAAGGAGACGATTTTTCTCTGATTAGACTTCACTGACAGTGATTCACACACACACACACACACACATACACACACACACCTTGCCCTTCTCCTCGTTCATCATGTGCAGCTCTTGCTCGCTCAGCCAGGCCTCCACCTCTGCGGTGTCAAAGAAATACTGTTGGGCCTGGTACATGGCGTCCAGCACCAGCTGCCTCCTCTCTGTCTCCGCCCACAGCAGAGCCCACAGCTGGGCCAGCTGCTCCAGACCGGCCCTGACGCAGTCGGCTTCAGGGCTGCGGATGGAGGCGATGATCCCCGCTCTCTCCAGGACGTCCTCGATCCTGCTCCTGTGGCCCTGCAGCTCCCTCTGGAGCGTCTGGAGGAGAAACAACGGAATAAAAATGAATGCATCATAGGCCTGAACTACTGAGAACCCAAATAACGAGCGCAAAATTGTGAGTACAACTGAAAAATAATGTGCTACTCTACTTTGACAACAGGTACAAAAGTGGTGTGGACTTCACTATTTCTGTCCTCTGGTGGCTGTTAAACGTCATTTTTTTGTTTCAAAACATGCCCCAATTTGGTTAAATTGGTTTAAGTCCATTTAAAACATACAAACAAAGGAATAAAATGTTGTGTCTTAAGTCATTTACTGTGTTCAGAGTGTGAGGGAGCTGGATTTACGAGCCCATCCTGTGTGACAGTATTCAACACTTGGGACAGCAAACCAGTTAAAGTACTATGGGAGACACTGGCACTAACTGTGCTGGTGTGCTGGAATGATCCAGATGCAAGAAAATGCAGCATTTCAAGGATTTTTTCCAAAAGAAATATGGCTCCTTTTCCTGACTGGCTCCAAATCAGCCCTTAACTCAAAAGTGGAGACAATATGTCTTCACAGTTTTTATTTCTGACAGTTAAAATATGTCAAAACATTCATGGAACTTTTTATGGATCAGACCCTTCAGCTGTGGATCTGTCTGTGATTTCTTACCTGGTTCTTCTTCATGAGCTGCTGGACCTCCTGGAGAGTACCGCCATGCTCCTGAGACATGGCCAACGGGAGGCGCTCCTGCACCCACAACTACAACCACAACAAGACACTCGTCAACAACAAATAACTAAACCTCAACAGGTAAAGATGCAGCTTCTGTGACTTGTATATAACGCTCTTTAAGTTAAAGAAATATCTGTGGAATAGAGATACAATTTGGCACAAGAGGATTTAAAAGCAAAAAGTCTAAGTCTTCAAATTAAAATCAAAATTCTGAGATACAAAGTCAATATAATGAGGAAAAAAGTCAATTGTGAGATAAAAAGTCATAATTTTGAAATGAAAAGTCAAAATTTTTTAGACAAACATTAAATGCTCTGAGCTAAAAAGTCAATTATGATAAGGAGTCCAATTTTTTGGAAAGAAGACAAAATTATGAGATATTAAGGTCAAAAATTTGAGATTAAAAGTCAAATAATTGGAAATTTGAAGTCACATTTGAGATAAAAAGTCAAAGTTTTCAGATTAAAAGGCATAGAGATTGATAAGAGCGTGATTTTTGCTGAAAAAAGTCAAACTTTTGAGATAAAAAGTCAACATTCTTAAATAAATGTCAAAGTTTTGAGAGATACTGGACATAAAAAGCCAATTTTGTTAAGAAGTCTAATTTTTTGTTATAAAAAAGTCAAAAGTTTGAGATCTTCAAGTCAAAAATATGAGATAAAAAGTCAAAGTTAAGAGATAATACGTTGAATTTGGGATAAAAAGTCTAAGTCTTCAGTTTAAAAGTCACTGAGATTGACAAGAAGTCAGATTTTTGTGGAAAAAAGTCAAAATTTTGAGATTACTAGTCAATTTTGAGATAAAAAGTCTAATTCTTGAGATAAACTATTGGAGATAAAAAAGCAAAATTTTGAGCTTTCAAAGTCAAAAAGCTGAGATGAAAGTCAAGGTTATGAGAAAAAAGTCAAATATGAGATGAAAAAGTCTTCAGATTAAAAGTCATTAAGTGTGGGAAATATATTTAGAATAAAGACATTATTTAGCACCAGAGGATTTTTAAAAGTAGCTGAACTTAAACTCACGATCTCGTCCTCCAGGTCTCGTCCCACTTGATGAACTTCCTTCGACGCCAGCAGGATTCGCCGTCTCTCCTTCAGCGGCTCGATCAGACGCACCATCCTGGCCTCCACGGCGGCTTGGCGGCTGGCCACGGTCTCTTTGACCTGCGTGAGCTGAGGGATGGTGGTCACCTGCACTTGAAGCTGACCCACTTCCTGATACCACTCCTCCATCTGGGCCTCCATGGTCTGAGGGAGGAGGAGGGAGACGAAGAGAGAGAGAGGGGGAGGTAGTGGAGCGAGAGTTATTGAAACAGATGGAGGGAAACAGGTTATGAGGAGTTGAAGTAGGTTAGGGACAGAGAGGAGAGATGAGGAGGAAACATGTCATGAGAGATGAGATAAAGACAAAAGGAGATAAATAAGATGATGTGATTTCATTTTGATGTTCCTTTTTTTAAACAATTATCTAAGAGAACTGTCAAAACTGGAATCATCAGATTAAAAGAAATGAAAAGACGGATGTGTAAGCAAAGATGAGGCTGAAAACAACACTGTCAGACATGAGGTTTACTGTACCGCGTGCCAGGATGGATGCTGGGTAGTGGAGTTTGGAGTTAGGATGATGTGGTAAAGCTGTTAAAGGAAGCTGTAAGCTGCATGCTGCTGTGGGAGAGGAGACATGTCTGATGAAAAGATGAATGAAGGAAGCGAAAGAAGGATGAAGCTGCATCTGTGTGAAGTCTGAAAAATCTAACTTGCCCCTTCATCACATGAACAGAAAGATTTTACTTCAACATGTAAACGAACATGGAATTAAATTTAAAGGTGCTGTGAGGACGAAGTGGAGTCAGTGGTGTTTTTCCAGCATAAAGACTCCATTTCCCATGAGCACCATCACCAACTGTTCTAAATACAGGATTCCTACACATCCTTAAAAAGTCTTGAATTCATTGAAATTTTATAATTTGGTCTTAAATAAATTACTCAAAGGTCTTAAATTCATCAGGGCAGGATTTGTTAATGTTTCAGTGTTTTTCTTTTTTTTGTGGGACTTTTAATGAAGGAGATTTAGAGTAAAAACTGTCTCACAAGCTGCTGATATAAGTTATGACTGTGAATCACTGTTTGCACTTTTAAATACATTTATTGAACAAATGAAGCAACTTTATGTTCATTAAACAGTCAGAAATTAACTTGAATGAGTCTCATTAAGTGACACACGCTATGATCTAGCAGGATCCCCAAACCATCGACAATATTTATGTGTTTTTGGTCTTAAACTTCATTCAAAGTGGCATTAAAAAGATCTTAAAAAGTCTTAAATTTGACTTGCCAGTATTTGCAGGTATCCTGAAATATGTTAGAAACACATTACTGTAATATTATTTTAATTAGTAACAAGAAGTGTAACAAATTACCAGGGCTGAACGATACGGACAAAATTGTATTGGATATCGATACGACACAATATGACTCTGGGATTAGAGAAAACTAAGCATTTTTTCTGAGAAATAAAAGAATAATAACATAACAGGATGTGTAAAATGGGGTTAATTGATTAGAGCTCACTGTCAGTCATCAACATTAACAGAAAGTTACCAATAATCATGAGCTTTAAATGCAGGGTGATCACTGGTATCTTCAATATAATCAAGAATGCCATATTAATATCCTGAATTTTCGTATCATGAAATGATATCGATATGACAACGATATATCTTTCAACCCCACAAATTACTCTTGAAAATCTAGTAATAATATTTCAGTTACTCACCTAAAAAGTAATTTGTTATTCCTTTAACCCTCTGATGCATGAATTATGAAAGTCAGTGTCAAGATTTTTCCCTTGAGTGTTTTTATTTGTCCTAAAGCATGAAATTTTTTTTTCCAATTTCCAATTTTTTTTCAAATATTTTTAACTGAGCATCCAACATAAAACAGTGCGAACTTAATGTAAATATGACTTCTTTTTTTTACTTCTTTTCTTCTGGTTATTTCATGAATAATTTTTTGTTAATGGTTTGCGAAACATTTTAACTCTCTTTCATCCATTTTAACACTGAATGATTTATAGTTTATAAGCTTTTTCACCCTTAAATGTTTGTCTATAACTTTTTTAAAAATATATTTATATGTTTGGAAAAAAAAAACATTTTTCATTTCATTCACCACATGAACGATTGAATTTAGGAGTAAATAACTTTTAAATAGGTGTCCACTGTAGTGACCACTATGCACCACAGGGTTAATGTTATTGACATGAAAAATGAAGAGAGCGTCTGGTCATTTCAAAATAAAACACCTTGTTCTTGCTCCAGATCTTAAATTTCATCCTTGTCAATCGAAATTGCGTCACTCTCAGTGGCACAGAGCCAGAAATCATCAGCAGGTCAGAGACTCAGACTTGATATAAAACTTTATAGGATTCAATATGACACAACACATCCTTTCTACAAGGACACCTGCAGAAAAGAGGAGATATGGAATTAAATTTCTGAAGTTTTAAGAATGAAGAACATTCTAGTTCCTTTGAGAACATGTGTTTCTCCTGTGATTTTTATGATCTCGTATCCAGCTCGATGCACTCCAATGCTCCAATGTGAAATAGTGCAAGCAAAAAAAATCACGCGCTGACAATCTGCAATGCGCACGCTTTATGTGTGAACCGGGGTTTAGAGTGAGAGTCTGACTTTGCAGAAAAGAAAAAGAGAGGAGAAAGCGATGCAGACGTGCAGCGAGGAGGAATGCTGTCGTTTTCAAACATGCTGTTTTGTTCAATTATTAATGAGATGAGGACATCACTGTGTGGAAATGATAACGTAAACAATGAGTCACTGTTTAACGGTAAAACACGAGGAGTAAAGGCCCAGAAGGTCAAAGCTAAACAAAGTCTAATCTAGACATCGATGCTTTTATTTGTATTGAATTAAATAAAGACAAACATCAAGTTACCTGAGTCTGATAAAAATAAAAGTTTTTTTTATTTTTTGTGGTCATATTTCTGAGTTGGACCCACCTGTAGTTTTTTCAGCTGCTTGTTGACGGTGGTGAGGTCTTGTCCCTGGTCCACGTAGACCAGCTGACCCTCCAGTTGACCCAGTCTCTGGTCCAGACTCTCGTAGCTCTGGACCAGCAGGTCGGCCTTGTTGGCCTCGAAAAGCTGCCGCGCTTTGGCCTGGGTGGTGCTCTCCAGATCCTGCCAACACTCCCTGATCTCCTGCAGCTTCTTTCGCACCACTGGGCTGAGCTCGGGCTTCTCCTGGATCAGCTGCTGCCCCTCCTGGACGAAAAGATTGAGACGACACAGACAGATCAGTCTGAGGGAAATCTAACTTTTTCATAACGGGACGTAGAGATGAACGATTGTGGAAAAAAAACATCTAACTGTGATTTTCAAGGCAGATAATGTGGCTTTAATTTGATTCACAAGTTTCTTCAGCGAAGTTTTCACCATGTACAGTAACATTTACAAACTTGACAGAAAATTACATCAAACCATTGAAACATCACAAGCTTTTACTCTAATGTAATGATTCCCAACCTGTGGTCCGCGGCCCCCTGGTGGGCCACGAAGGTACTGCAAGGGGGCCGCCAAATCATCTCCAAAATAGTTCGATTTAGCGTGTGTGTGTGGCAGGGGAGGTTTACATGACGAGAAAAACATACTAAATAATGTATTAAATGTTAAAAATCAGGCCCGTTTAAAAGGACTTTAACTCTTAATACACCAAATAGCTCCTGTTTTTTTTTTTTTTGCTTCCGTCACATTTTTTACTCACCATCTTCCTTTACAAAGTGAAGTTCTGCTCCTCTATAGGTTCAGAAGAAATTCAAAGGTTTTTTCAGGTCCGTTCATCATTTAAGGCTTTATTTTTTAACAGAATTTAATTAAAGTGAACAGTTCATTTTCTGGGAATTTTCAAAGCGGACATGAGAATCAAGGCAATGTTGATGAACTTCTCGTCTTTTTTGCTCTGTTAAGGCACGTTGTTGACCTCACGATGCATTCAGGTACTCCGGAAACTTGAAAATCTGACAGTTTTGCCAGTTTTTTCAGCTTTTGGATTGGACAAATGGTTTGTAAATGCCAGTCATTTAAAAATAAAGTCGTTTTTTTCCCTGCAGATTTGGTATCCTAAGGGTTCAACATCTTCAAATATTCAATATAAATTATTCTTTTCACGGGGCTTTCGTATTTACCGAAGACAAAAATACCCCAGCCTATACCCGACGTTTTAAAAAACTCTGAAATTTCACCCGGGACTAAACCTTTTCCAACCCTTGGTGACGAGATTACGTTCCTACTTTTGACCTCCGTTCTTAAGAAAGATTGAAAGTCTATTTTCCAGTTATAAAATTCTAGAAAGGATGAAATTTTGAGGGATAAAGACAGAATTCTGAGACAAAAAGTCAATATTTTGAGATGAGTCCGAATGTTAAGAAATCAGTTTAACATTGTGTGAAAAAAGTCTGAACTTTCATATGCAAGGTAAAAATTTTAGGATAAAAATTCAATTTTTTTGAGATAAAATGTCAACATTTTGAAATAATGTTTGAGATAAAAAGCTGAAATTGTCGTATAAAAAGTCAAAATTCTGAGTTTTAAGAAGAAATTATGAGAAATGAAGACAAAATTCTGAGAAAAAAAGGCAATATTTTGAGATACATTTTGAGATGAAAATCATAAATTAAAAAAAAAATCAATTCAACATTATGTGAAAAAGTCCAAAATTTTAAGATAAAAATTCATATTATTGAAATAAAATGTCAGCATTTTGAATTAAAGGCACTGTTAGAGATAAAAAGTTGAAATTTTGTTTCAAAATTCTTAGATTTAAGTTGAAATTATGAGAAATAAGTGCAAAATTATGACGTATAAGCCAAAATTTTTAGGAAGAAAAAGAAGGTTTTGAGATAAATTGTCAAGTTTAAAGTTCTCTTACAATCTTGAGTCTTATACCTCAACTGAATGTTTCCAATTTTAAACCTGAATTTTTAATCATATTTTTTAGTTATAACAAGTGAAGAACAAAATAAGCAACATTTGACTCTTTTCTTTAAAAATGATGTAGTGAAAAATAACCTTAACTGTGTTCAGTTAAGAAAAGATAAATACAATATGAAACAATAACAAACAAAGTTAAATAAGAGATAATAAAAATAAAAATATTCAATAATCCCAAGGAAAAAAAGGATCTTTTGTACAGTATTACACTAAAAAGGACGTGAGTGTAAAACAGCTAATACAACAGATCCTGATTCAGTCAGGAGTAAAAATTCACAGCTTTGGGGATCACATGATCACGATGTCTGAGACTGAGATTTCGATCAGAAAATGATAAATCGTTCAGTTCGTTTATCAGGTCGTGTAAAATACGACTTATCACAGAAAGAAAAAAACACTTAAGCTCCTCAGATAACGGCTCGTTTGGTGATAAAGCTTCAGGTTTAATCAGAGAATCTGTGTCTCTACAGGACAACAGGGATTTATTAACATACTCCTCTAATCTTTAAACATATATTAGATTCACATTAATCACTTCCTCATTATCATTATCATGCAAATTCAAACCTCAATTCTCTCAAAGTCAAATCAGATCATCTGCTCTAATAAAATAAAACACAGGAGTCATGTGACTTTAAGCATCTAACTTAAAAACAAACCAACTTACTGAATAAAAGATAAAATAAATGAATGAATGAGAGTGATATTCCCCCTCTTACTGGTTTTGAGAGATTAAAAATTGAACATTTTAGGCTTTGATTTGAAAAGAAACAAGACAAAAAATTAAGAATCTGTGATAGAAAAAAAATCTTCAAATTCTAGAGCTAAAATAAATCTGGATGAACCTGAAGGCGACGATATCTGAGCCTCGTTTCTCTCCACATGATCCAGTTTTCACTGAATCTTTTGTTGGTGTCATTATGTGAAGACTGTGTGTGTGTGTGTGTGTGTGTGTGTGTGTGTGTGTGTGTGTGTGTGTGTGTNCCAACTTACTGAATAAAAGATAAAATAAATGAATGAATGAGAGTGATATTCCCCCTCTTACTGGTTTTGAGAGATTAAAAATTGAACATTTTAGGCTTTGATTTGAAAAGAAACAAGACATAAAATTAAGAATCTGTGATAGAAAAAAAATCTTCAAATTCTAGAGCTAAAATAAATCTGGATGAACCTGAAGGCGACGATATCTGAGCCTCGTTTCTTTCCACATGATCCAGTTTTCACTGAATCTTTTGTTGGTGTCATTATGTGCAGACTCTGTGTGTGTGTGTGTGTGTGTGTGTGTGTGTGTGTGTGTGTGTGTGTGTGTGTGTGTGTGTGTGTGTGTGTGTGTGTTGGGGTGGAGGGCAGAAATATGAAAAGGAGTGNTCATATTTCTGCCCTCCACCCCAACACACACACACACACACACACACACAAAACACACACACACACACACACACACACACACACACACACACACAGACCTCCCTGTGTACACCTGCTCCCTTCCTTTTCTCCATTTAGCCTCCCCCACCATGAAATCCTGCTCCCATACAATTGAAATTCATCTTTTGCAGCGTGTGTGTGTGTGTGTGTGTGTGTGTGTGTGTGTGTGTGTGTGTGTGTGTGTTTGTTCGGGAGAGGAGGTTTACAGAAAGGGGGAAACAAACAAAGACAGACCTTTCAAACAAAGTGTGTTTACTTTCCTCCGTCTTCCAGTATCTGATGATTATATTAAGTTTTATTAATTTAGTGTCTTTATTCAAACACAGATTTCTAAGCTGCATAAACACAAACAACGACTCTTTTATTGGTGCATTAAACATTATAATAAGAAAATAATCATTTGCT
Organism: Thalassoma bifasciatum; assembly: GCA_008086565.1. Taxonomy (NCBI): domain Eukaryota; kingdom Metazoa; phylum Chordata; class Actinopteri; order Labriformes; family Labridae; genus Thalassoma; species Thalassoma bifasciatum. Next base: position 23,757 of record RPOG01001175.1, read on the forward strand.
CGTCTTTCAAACATACTGTTGCTTTTATTGTTTTTCATGTGCTTAATTAGTTCTTCAAATGTTCATATTTTTTCATTGTTTGATTTTTATCACTGTTACTTATTTCCAGAGCTTTGAACCTGAAATTTTCCCCAGTTGCTTTGTTCCAAACAGAAACAGTATTTTAACATTTCTGATTTTCAATTTCACTTAATAATTTACATTCGTAAACTGGTTAGAACCCAAATATTGTTCCTGAACAAGTTAATATCGTTTCATGTCATTTGAAGTTTGTAGGTGTAATATTGAGACTTTCTTTTAATCACAAATTTTAGTGTTTTCTCAAAATTTTGAGATATTTATTTTATTTTTTTTTTTTGCCCATATAAGGTTGAAATTTTGAAATTAAAAAAATCAAATTAATGTTTTACTGTAATGCTTTGATATTGAGCTATATTCCCTCTACTGTTACTGTGGGTGGGGGCTCTCTATTAATCCAATACATGTCATCACTGTATTATTATTGTAGCATTGAAAAATTCATAAATAAACTTTGTTTAAAAAGAAAAATAAGTCAAAATTGCAGCTTTCAGTAACTGCAGCTTATAGCTGATAGTTTTTACTTTATTTCTCACAAATTTTAATTTTTATTTATGCATTTTGAGGTTTTTTTCCCCGTATTTAGTTGAAATCTTGGGATAAAAGTCAAATTTTTATTTTTTTTGCCTTAAAATTTTGGCTTTTTTTTTTTTTTTTTTTTTTTTTTTTTTTTTTTTTTTTTTTTTTTTAATTAATTCACAATTATTAATGAGAAATTGGTATTGAACATACACTTTTTTTTTTCTACACAAAATACATGTAAAATAAAATAAAAAAGTTCCAGAAACAAAACAAGACAAGACAATAAACCCCTCACCCCAACCTAGAGCACATGGTGTCACTCCTCTGCAGTATATATAGATATATATATAAATAATAATAATAAAAATATATAGTAATGATAATTACAAACACAAATTGTACAGTGAATGTCAGTTAAAATAATAAAATAACTCCTCTGGTTTCCCTCCTCTAAAAATTTTGGCTTTTTAACTGATAATTGTGACCTTTTATCACAATCTTGTGACGTTGCAGAAGCTTATTAAATGCGAATGTGAGCTGTAATTAAAGCTAAAGAAGGTTCAATGAAACATTGGAGTGTGTGACCTTTTTTTTTTAAATCTTTTTTGACCAGGCAGTGTATCTTTGGATTTGGGTCACACACAAACTCAAAACCTTTTTGCAGCACTTTTTCTGTCGCTTAAACGTTGGGATTTATTCCTCAAATCTCTTACAAGTAGAATTAATATCATAAAGTTAAATCTGTTTCCTGTGAATGATTAATTCTCTTTACGGTTGATCACATATTTGGTGTTGAACAGGAGGGAACGTCAGACTGAGCCGTTTCACAAAGTCGTCTGAGTAACTTTGAGCAGTGACTCATCTTCACAGAGGAAAAACACGGAGCCTGACTCACTCAGGTTTTGATCAGATCTGCAGACACCTGGAGAGGTGGATGTCACCCAGGTGATTAAAATGTTTCAAGTCCAAACCCCCAGACCGGCTGTTCAACGACAGCTCAGGAAAATCTCTGCTCACACAAAGTCTGATCCAAAGCTCCAAGACGTGTTAACTCAAACTGAAGGTGAAGGGGGTCAAGACTTTTGAATCGGCCACTTTTAAAACACTAAAATTAATGACGTATACATATTTGGCCATTTTTCAAACATTTCGGATGAAGTGTACACATGTTTTTAACTTTAAAGTTGAATCAAAAGGACAGCCTTGTAAAAAAGTAATTTGGGGCGACTGTGATTTGTTTCAAAATTAACATATTTCTTTAACATCACTTATAGTTTAACAAGTATTAATACTAAAATAAACTGTTTAAGAGGGACAGGCTCATATATTTGTTTTGGGGCGGTCACTCCTCATGATACCTAAAAGTGTCTTGTACATAACAGTAGTTAAAAAATAGGTTTATTGCAAATATGGGGAAAGACTTAATAACCTTCCAGGTGTTTCATTGGTTCCTCAGATGAGTCTGTTTGATGAAATACTCTGAGTCCTTGAGGTAGTTTCAAAATAAAAGTCCCAAAATTGTGTTTTCTTGATGGTCACACCAGATTGCATTTCACATTATGAACATATTTGGACAACATTTGTTTGTGTACATATGTTTGCTTTAAAACACATGTAGATTTAATCTGTAACAACTGCTTTTAATATTTCTGTAATGTTATAATACACTGTGCTTTTTTTTTAACCTTTTCTTCTCTACTTTCTTTCAATACTTTAATTAAAATTGTGTTTTCTAATTGTTGCCCCAGATGATGTTTATTATATTATGATATTATGAATATATTTGGACAACATTTGTTTGTGTATTATGATAGAAATTTAAGTGCAAATGCTTCGTAATTTTGTCAGTGAATGCAAAACATGTAAGAAATTACGCCAAAATAGGTTAATGAATATATTTAAATTGATTTAAAGTGATTTTAAACTGGTTGTCCGAATAGAATATGAGGCTGAACGGTCGCCTCACATGATGTTTTGACACTTCAGAAGAAGAAAATTGATCAATAGCTAAAAGGTTTGGAGAAGTTAAAGTGGTTTTGTATAGAGGGAAGGTAAGACATACAAATTTTTCTTAATGGAACAATTCATCATTGACATACTGAAGGTAAAGCGTAGCTAAATATGCTGCAGGTTTGGAAACAGCTTCCCTGAATGTGCATTAGAATATCAAATGACAAATGGAAATAAGTATAAAAAAAGACAAAATAGCTTGCCCATAAAATGTTCTGCCCAGAAACCAGAACCAGCAGCAAACACGTCAAAGAAAAAATTGGAACAAGAGACAGAATTTTCTCATTCTCCGCCAAAAACTCTGGTTAACTCCAGCGCGTCTGAGCAGAGCAGACAGAAAAGTGTGTTTTATCTTTCAGCTGTTCATACAATCACTGGATTCACACAGAAACACAGGAAGAGGACTAAATGTTCGTGCATGAGGCTGTGTTAACGCGCTCACTGTGTTTCAATTCCAGCGTTAACGTGTTACGTCAGCTTCACTCGGCTGCTGATGGATTCATGTAAGTGGGTGAAGCTGCGTGGGCTCCAGCAGCTTCACCCACGGGCTCAGAGCTGCTACTCCACACTCACACTCACTCAGGCTGCTGTGGTTTACAGAGGATCATGGGATTGATCTGAGCTGGGGTCCTGCAGCGAAGATGAGGGGGAGTGAAACCCATGTCCATCACATAACTGATGGGTTTTTGTGCCATTTTTATAAATAACATGTAAGTTTGTACGAACAGTCACATATTTTCTTCATGAGTTTAAACCATTTCCTCTCTCTGCACAGTCAACTTTCAAAAATGCTCTTCTTCAATCTTTCAAACAAGCGTTAATTTATTCTCTCTCAAATAAAAATGTTGACAGGAAGAGAAGACAGACACCAGCTCACTGTGCTCTAAATTCAATTCTTAAGTCAAATTATTGATACTTTTTATATTTCAGTTACTGTTAATCATCAACAGCAGCACAGGAAAGTAACTCAAGTTTATAGATCTTGCCTAAATGTTGCACAACATGTGGGAACTTCTTTTTCTTCTACCTGCATAAGTGCGCGATGAATGAATGTGTAAGTGCAGAATACTAAAGTGAAGAACAAATGGATGCGTGAGTGCTGAATGAGTAAGTGTGGAATGAATGAATAGGTGAGCATTGTATAAATGCGCAATAGTGGAATGTGTAAGTTCAGAATGTGAAAGTGCAGAATGAATAAATGTGTGAGCACCGGACAAATGCGTAAGTATGGATTGCGTAAGTGCAGAATGCCTTAGTGCAGAATGTGTAACTGCTTAATGCGTAAGATATGTGTAAGAGCTGAATGAGTAAGTTTGGCATCTGTTAGAGGAGAATGTGTGAGTGCTGATCGTTCTGAATGCGTAAGTGCAGAATGAATAAATGAGTGAGCACTGAATGAATGTGTAAGTTCTCATTTCATTAGTGCGGAACGCTTGTAGAATGAAAGAATGCATGAGTGCGAAATGAATTAATGTATAAGTGCAGAACAAATGAATGTGTAAGTGCTTAATGCATTAGTGCAGAGTGCTTAACTGGTGAATGAAAGGATGCGTAAGAGCTGAATGAATCCATAAGCGCAAGATGCTAAGTGCAGAATGTGATAGTGGGGAATGTGTGAGTGCTGATTGCACAAGTTCAGGAATGTGTGAGTGCATAGTGAACAAATGTGTGGGCACTGAATGAATGTGTAAGTCCTCATCGGGGTAAGCGCAGAATGCGTAAGAATGAAAGAATGCATGAGCGTGGAATGAATTAATATATAAGAGAAGAATACGCGCTAGATGAATGCGTAAGTGCAGAATGTGTAAGTGCTTAATGCGGAAGTGTGGGATGCTTAACTTGGGGATGAAAGAATACGCAAGAGCGGAAAGATTGCATATGCACGAAATGCGTAATTGTGGAATGTGTAAGTGCTGAACAGGTAAAGTCGGAATCTCTTAGTGAGGAATGTGTGAGTGCAGAGTGTGAGCACTGAATGAATGTGTAAGTCCTCATCGGGGTAAGCGCAGAATGAGTAAGAATGAAAGAACGCATGAGCGCGGAAGGAATTAATGTATAAGTGCGGAATAAGCGTGAGATAAATGCGTAAGTGCAGAATGTGTAAGAGCTTAATGCGCAAGTGTGGAATGCTTTACTTGGGAATGAAAGAATGCGTGAGAGCTGAATGACTGCATATGCACGGTATGCTTCAGTGCTGAACGTGGAAGATCAGAATGTGTGAGTGCTGATGGCGTAAGTGTGGAATGCGTAAGTGCAGAATGATTAAATGCACGAGCATCGAATAAATGTGCAAGTTATCGTTGTGTAAGTGTGGAATGAAAGAATGAATAATTGCTGAATCAATTAATGTATAAGTGCAAAACAAATGAATGTGTAAGTGCAGAATCCGTGAGTGAAGATGGCGTAAGTGCCTCATGGGTAAGTCTGTGATGCGCAAGTGCAGAATTCTTAACTGGGGAATGAATGAATGTGTAAGAGCTGAATGAAAGCATAAGTGTTTAATGTATAATTGCAGAATGCATTCACTGATTTCAAGTGTGGAATGAATGAATGTGTAAGAGCTGAATAAACACGTAAGTGAGGATTAACTGTGAGTATGTGGGTCAATGACAAAAAGATGGTCTAAAAACGTATTTTTAAAAAGTTCTTTGAAAATGGATAAAAAACATATTTCTGAGAGAAGAATTAAGTTTTCTAACAGATTTCAGTAGTTGACCAACATTTCAAAGTTTTTAGGTTCATTATTTTTTAGCATTTTTAATTTGAGCACCCAAAAATGTCAGGTGGCTCAACCAAATATATGAAAATATATTTATATGTTCCTGTTATTTTTTCTGTGTGAAATTATTGGCAAGTATCTCTCAAGTGTCTGTAGTGACTCATACATTTAGTAAAACACACAAAGTAAAGTTTTATTTGTGAGTAAGATAAATAATTTGATGTTAAAATAACATTTCACATTATTACATTGGTTGTACCACCTGACATGGAAATTGTTCCAGTCACCAATGAAGTGAAAAAACCTTTTTTATCAGTATTTCAGAGAAATCTACAAACTTTTCCACTTGGTCACAAATGTCATTTGGGCTCCTCTGGCTGATGCAGTTTCCTGTTTCCTGTTTTATTCTCTTCACTTTAAAATAAAAGTCTAATGTTACGGTTGCACCACCCTGACATTTGACAAGGTGAAAATTACNGGATAAAAAACATATTTCCGAGAGAAGAATTATGTTTTGTAACAGATTTCAGTAGTTGCCCAACATTTCAAAGTTTTTAGGTTCATAATTTTTTAGTATTTTTAATTTGAGCACCCAAAAATGTCAGGTGGCGCAACCAAATATATGAAAATATATTTATATGTTCCTGTTATTTTTTCTGTGTGAAATTATTGGCAAGTATCTCTCAAGTGTCTGTAGTGACTCATACATTTTCATTTTGTGTGTTTCATTTCTTTTATTTGTGAATAAGATAAATAATTTGATGTTAAAATAACATTTCACATTATTACATTGGTTGTACCACCTGACATGGAAATTGTTCCAGTCACCAATGCAGTGAAAAAACCTTTATTATCAGTATTTCAGAGAAATCTACAAACTTTTCCACTTGGTCACAAATGTCATTTGGGCTCCTCTGGCTGATGCAGTTTCCTGTTTCCTGTTTTATTCTCTTCACTTTAAAATAAAAGTCTAATGTTACAGTTGCACCACCCTGACATTTGACAAGGCGAAAATTACGGGACAAAAGTTTTTTAAATTTCTCAACAGCTTTAAAGTTCTTTTTATTCGCAAAGAATGTTTTATTTAAAAAGGTTCAAGCATAAAATAATGCCACTGTATTTTTAATTTCCATTTACAATAACTGACATTCAATTTTTAGAGTTTAATTACTGTGGATACTTGTCAAGACGGTTGCACCACCTGACATTTTGGGGGTTTGAGGAACCAAAACACAAAAAAACATGTTATATTTTAATAGTTTAAAGATGTGTTCAAATAACACAAGTTTCAGAGAATAAAGAAATACATGTGATGAAATACTCAATTCATGATTGAAGGAAATATTGCACTCGGACACAAAAAAGGGGACGTCACGTCATTGACCCATTTATAAGTGTGAGACGGGTTAGCATGAACTGCATAAGTCAGTATCAGTCTGTTAACACAATAACAGAGCGTCACCGCAGTCACGTATAGAGCTAATAAAGCTTAATGAACAGCAAAAACACGGTGACGAGTGAGTATTATTGATGCCAAATTGGTATCAAAGAAAACCATTGTTTAGGAGTAAATGAACTAAGTCCATCACAGCTGGGGGGTTTTCTTATTATGGACGCAGGGAAACACTTTGGCTGCTCCACTGATCATAAAAGTTGATCTTTCAGGGCCTGAGCAGCTGAACAGACGGGACTTCCTCACTCTGAGGTTTGATCCGTGCGTTACAGTCGACATCTGCTCCTCCTCCCTGACACTCTGCTCGTCAGTGTGTCCATCACAGTCAGGCCCCTGGACTCTTCTGTCAATATTTACTCAACAATTCAACAACTTACCGCCCGACAAAGAACTGGAACATTTGTTGAACACAGCTTTCACTTTTTAATTACCGACTACGAGGCAGAGATGAATCTAAACGGAGCAGGAGTCAAGTCAGGAGAAGAATCATGTTGGAAAAAGGAGGAGAGTCAGATTTACTGGTAAACTTTCTAACTATAGAGCCCTGAATCACAGCTTTCTCGACTGACAGAATGACATCCACGTCTTATATAAGACGCGAAGGTGCAGAAAAGGATGGAAAATGTTTTTCTTTGAGCAGGTTGGGATTCAAAAAGAACGTCTGTTATCAAACATGAGCCGAACAAGAGCAGGAACACGACAGCTCACCGGTTCACCGCTCTTCACGGTGAAGGTACAAGACGAGATGTCGTAAAAAGCACACGGAGAGCCTGCTTAGAGGCAGAATGACAGCACACACACACACACACACACACACTCACAGCTGGAGATGACATATTTTCCAGACGGTGCCCAGCTTGAGGCAGAGTTGAGTGCTGTTGCCCGTCTCCTGACAAACCCTCAACCTCACGCTGCTGTTAAAGTTTCCCAACGACTGAGAGAGAAAAAAAAAAGGAAGATGAACACTTATCTGAAATATTGTTTCTCCAAATTCTTTTAAAGTGAAAGCAGAAAGCTCAGTTTGCTCTGGGAGGTTAACCCTTTAACCATCTTAACCATTTGGTAGAAGGATGCAACAGATCTTGAGCCTTTTTGTTGTTGTTGCACTACTACAGTCGACCTGTTCTTTCATTTTTTTTCATGCAAAATGAATGTTTTGCACAGAAGCATTCGATTCAATCACAAGTAAAAATGAATGTGAAAAATTTACAAATGCAGTTTTTCCTTGTTGCATTCAATATTTGCCTTGGTTGCAATAAATTTGCTTAATATTTTGTTGTAAACTTACAGAAATCAAAACTATTCAACGCCCTAGACATTTATGGGAAATTTATTTCTTTCTAAATTAGCATTTTATATGACTTTTTCCTACTATTTGTGGTATTTGTATGAAATTTTATACGGCAACCACTAAGTGACACTTCTTCCATTTGGTAGAGGTCAATATTTAAAAAAGAAAATAGTTTGTTAAAAAAAGATTGTGGTTATTACTCACCCATTGCAATAAGAAATGCAAAAAAAATGTTTGTTCCTTTTTCCTCTTTCTTTTTTATGCTCTACAAACCTGAACTCAACCAAAGAGTCAAACTGAAAACAACCTTTAAAAGAACAACAGTGCAGGTGGTGAAAAGTGGCAAAAACAGCAAGAAATAGCAATAAAAGTCATTAAAAAGGGGCAAAAATTGGGAGAAATCTTGGAAAATTTCCAGAAAGTAGCAAAATTTTTCTGTTTAAAATGACTTTTTATTGATCTTGTGAGATGTTCTACTTTTCTAAGACACTGAATTTTGGGTTTTCAAGCAATAATTATCAACATTAGGCTTGTAATACTTCACTCTTTCTATAATTAGTCTACACAGACTTATAAGTGGCAAATATTATACAGTCAAACAGCAGCAAAAGCGGTTGAAAAGTGGCAAAAATTGGGGGAAAACTTGGAAAGTGGTCACAAAGTAGTAGAAGTAGTAGTAATGTTGTCTAAGAATATCATTCTATAATTTTAAGAGACACTTAATTTTTGGTTTTATTATCTGTAAGCCATAATGATCAACCTTTCAAGGAATAAAGGCTCGAAATAATTTACTCACTGTATGAGAAGTTCATATAATATCTGTGTTTCACTTTATGAAGTGAGCGACAAAAATTATCAACCTTTTACATGATATTCTAATTATTTGAGATGTACACATAAATGCAAGAAGAGTTTCTTTTGTGGATTTTTTGTATCATGTTCATTAATATTTCCTTTTTTTTAATTGACTTTCTCCCTCATGTATGGGTTTTTCTCATTCAAATTATTTAAATGCAATTCTCAGCATTTCAATAGCCTGAATTTGCTGATAGGAAATGCGGGGCCCCCTAGTTATTAATATGTTTCCCTTTCACCCTCATGTATGGGTTTTTCTCATTCAAAACAAGAGTGATAAAAACAAATATCACACCCTTGAATATAGCAATTGATATCAAAAACATATAAGATGGGAACCTAAAAACAATCACACAGCTGCAATTAGATTATTTTTGTGGATTGTTCAGCCCTACTTATCCATGGTTTGGTATCAATTCTTTAAATTAGAAACAAGGCAGACACACAGTTAACTTTAACACTATTATAGAAATGTAATCAGGAAATTAAAGGTTAACTGTCCTGAATCAAAAACACTCTGACAGAAATAGCATTATTACATCAGCTTCAATTCTAACGTGCACCTTCAAATAGTCTCTGAACTCCTGCCAGAATAAACAGTCTATATATACTTTTCACAAAATCAGGCTGAAAATAGAGCAAAGGGACTCATGTTGAAAACCTTCTGCCGCATATGATGACAATCTTGGAAGGAGGAGAGTTTTAACAGCAGGGTTTCAGCGCAGACAGAGACGGTGTCTGTACAGTTCGACTGTCAGACATGTTACAGGCAGAAGAAGAAACGAGGACGAGGAGAGGGAACCATTACACGTACGACAAGGTTTTAATTTACTCAGGTAAATAAAAATACAGGACGTGACTGATTCCAGGAACACCATTTAACTGCATTTTCACACACTGACAAGGCTGATTGGTACTAATAAGAATTAGGGCTGAATGATATGCAAAAATAATTTAATTGCGATTATTATTACCTGTATTGCAATTATGATTTTTTGTGTGTGATTATTTCAAGGTTCCCAATATGTTTCTAAACAAACACATTGTAGAACATGAACAGTTACATTAATTACAGCATAACAACAACAACCCACTACCACTACAACTCGGACTGATTTTCTACATTTTACTCACTTTTCACTTCTTTTTGACACTTTTGGAACATTTTTTGCAAAAAATGACTATTTTCAATGTTTAATCCCAACTGTCTTGAATTTTTTTTAACCACTTTTCAATGTTTTTCGTCACTTTTTTACTGTTTTTGCTCCAAAATTTTTAAAGTTTCCTCCAAAATTTTCTTGCTAATTTTTATTTCTTTTTGTCCATTTAAGTATATTTTCATTTATTTTTTGACCCTTTTGGACCATTTTTTGACACAATCTCACTATTTTCCAGGTTCTTTCCCAATTTTCTTGCTCATTATTTTTCCCCATTTTTGACACTCTTCACTCTTTTTTGCCACTTTTGCATCATTTTTTTTTGCAACAAACTGACTGTTTCCCATGTTTAATCCTAACTTTCTTATATATTTTAATTTTTGGTTCAAAATTCCAACTTTTTATCTCAAAATTCTAATTTTGATCTAAAAATATTGATGTTTTCCTCATAATATTGACTTAACCTAAAAAATTTGGCTTCTATTTTCTTACAATTTTGAATTCTGAATTTTTATCTCATAATTTTAACTTTTATCTCAAACTTTTGACTTTAAGTCTTGAAATTTTGACTTCATATTGCCCAAATAAATCTCTCAACGAAGCAAAGTTTTCATGCTTGATTTTTTTCAACTTGCGTAAGTGGGCTTCCATAATAACACCTCAACATATGGTTAAATGAAAATAGAAATATATATATATTTTTTTTTTGTGCAAGATTATAAATAAGGCTTTAAAATCATGTTTAATTAAGATTTGGAGGCGTTAAAATCTCCAAACTCCCACTGGTCATGACCAGAAGGAAAAGAAGGTCAGTAGCTCAATGCAGCTTTGCTTTATTATAAATAGAACAAGCTGAGAAAAACTTTCACATTTTAGGGAATTTTATAAAATCCTCACTGACCTAATTTTACCACCAAAAAGGACAAACATGTGTGTACAAAATAGGACGTTCGGTCACCCTAAATAACAACCCTAACAAACAAAGTGTCCTGCAAAACCCCAAAAGGAAATACTTTGAGAAAAAGGACAACAGTTTGTTAATTTCAAACCAAAAACAAACAAAAATCTTCAACAAAGGATGAGACATTTCCTCTTCCAAACTTGTTTCTCGAACGTGTGATAATGTGAGCTCACGCCGTTCTCCTTCATGAGCTAATGAGGCCAATTAATTTTCAGGCTCCACAGAAGAAAAGGGGACAGAAACCAAAAGCCCAAAGGATTTTGACTCGCAACTGCATTGGGAAGAGGCCATTTTCACTGTGCGCTCACACACTCCCCCACGCTCTCACAAACACAAACAAACACAAGCTGCTGCAGCTGAAGCAAATCGTTCAGAACAGGCAGCAGCTTCTGTTTGGGAGGAATCACTGCAGAGTTAGACACAGACGCCGCCGCCGCCGCAGACTGACCAGGCAGGAGACTCTGACTTAGACTCTACAGAGCTTCTATTTATGGAAACAATCTTTTTGGTTAACGCTGGAAACAAAGTTACCCTGAAAATCAAACACTTGGAGACGTGTCTGTTTAACACACACACACACACACATACTCAGATTAGCGGATCAGGAAGCGGAGCCAAACTGCAGCCACAGAACAGCAGAGGTATCGATTGGACGATGCATTACACACTCAGGACACTGCAAACCTCAGCCGTTCAGATACAGGCCTCCATATTACAACACTTTAACACCCAACTCTGCCTGCTACAACGCTCACAACCCTTCAACGCTAAAAAGCAGCGTCCTGCTCGTCGTACATCACTTCCTGTATTCTGACAGAAGCGTATTACACTGTAAGACTCCAGAGTTTTACTATTTACAACATTAATATTCCACAAATTTGTGTTTTTATTCACAAACTACTGTAAAGTGAAGGAAATATTCTGATCAAATTTGCAACTTCAGACATCGTGATCATGTGATCCCCAAAGCTGCGACTTTTTTGCTGCACTCCAGACCATAGACTGTGTAATGAGTAGATAACGACGTTCGGCTCAATCTGAAGCCTCCAGCAGATGCCCCGCCCCCTGGTGTCTGGCTGCAGTATAGGTCATAAGCCCCGCCTCCCCATGTATTCCAGATATGAACCAGGAAAACTTTGAAAAATTACGATACCTCGTAGAAACGTTTCTCTCATCTTTACCCTAAGGTGGTATGACGATGTCATCTGGCTGCATGGTGTTAGGGTGTTTTTTTTCTGAGAAGTTAGTATCTCATTAGTTATTGGACGTTAAAAACCGCGATATAAGTTTCGTTCTACGATAGTCGACAGCTGCCGTTCGTGAGTAGTTTTTATCGGGGATATAAGAAACTTCGGGAAAGAGCCAAAGGGAGCGAAACCTTCTGAAGAAGAAGAATTAAATATTTTTATTTCTCTTTTTTACTTGGCTCCACTGGAAATTCTCTACTGCGCAGACTCTGGCTGCACAATGGCGGCTAGAGAAACTGGGTTTTTTGGCTTCAAAATCGTAGAACGGTGACAGGCGGAAGCACGCTGTCCATTCTATATACAGTCAATGCTCCTGACTGACCAGGAATCTGTTGTGTTCACTGTTTATCTTGGTTTGATATTAAATATAACGAGAAAAAGAGTGTAATAATGATAGTCAGAGCAGAGGACGATCATAAATATCAGTTTCTATCCTTCTTTATCTCTGGTCAAGTCCTCATTGAAGTGGAAAAAGTCAAATATCTGGGACACGTTATCAGAAATGACTTGTGTGATGATGATGATGATGTTAAATGTACGCACAGGCGAATATGCTGGTTGCAAATTTCAGACGTGTACAGATAATGAGCTTTTTAGATCCTACTGTACCTCGCTTTACACTGCTCATCTTTGGTGCAACGACAGTAAAACAAAGATGAAAAAAGCTACAGGTAGCTTATAAGGATGCATTCAGAATACTTCTGAAACTACCAAGATGGACGAGTGCTAGTCACATGTTTGTCATCAATAATGTGCCGACATTTCACGCTGTGCTTCCAAATTTAATGTACAAATTCATGAGTCGATTGATTGATTCAGAAAATGAAATAATAATGTCACCTTCTCAGCTCACAATGAGTGAAACAAAGTTTTTGTCATGTTACTGGAAACATTGGCACGAATGTCTCTTTGTATTTTAATATTGTCAGTCTGAGCTGCGATGTTATCCATTTGTTTTTTGTATGTTTCTATGTATTTATATGCACCTACCGGTCTGGAATAAATAAAAGATACATCACAAACTTGCATTGAGGCGGCACAATATACAGAAACCTGCTTGTTTAAGCTCAAATCAAAGAGGCTTACAACGTCGTGACTGGGAGGAGAAGAAGGTTCCTTAAAGATCTTCGGAGTTATTAAATCGAGATAAAGCTGCCATGAAGATCTTTACAGTTAAAAAATATAGAGAAAGGTCCCTTACAGATTTTCAGAGTTAATAAATGGATATAATAAATAAATACATAACGCATCTGCTGATAGAAAGTGTTTAACGTTGCAATAAGGCTCAGCATTTCAGCACTGAGCTTTTCCTGCAAGGAAAAGCAATAGTGTTGATACGCAATGCTCAGCATTTCAACATCCTGCATTAGCTGAAAGGAAATGCAGGCCCAGCCCTCCTGTTTTAAAAGAAAGTTCTTTAGGTTGAGGCGTTAAATAAGCCCTTCAGAATTTTACCTCTCCCTGCGCTGTACATCACTTGTGTCTCTTATTTTCTTTTCTGCATGTTTTTAATTTTGCAAAACAAATGAATCTTAATCTAAATCTACACACGTGGGGAAACAGTTAAAGAGGGAGGGAGAAGGAGAAAAGGGAGGAGGAATGACCTTCACACGTGAGCAGTACACAGAAAGACAGGAAGACATGGGAGAAGGGATGGGATAGTTGTTGCCTAGCAACCGCCCAAAGCACAGGAAGAGGAGACGAGCAGCTGCTGGATGCTTTGACGTCACGGGCAGAAACTGACACAGCACACCGCGTGCATCACAATGAAGCAGAAAAGCCGCCTCAGCCGGGGTCTCCCTCAACATCGAGTCACCGAAACACGAAGAACGAGTTCACAAACATCGGCAACATCGACGCACAAGTGAAGTTCAAGCAATGAGAGCTGCTAATTCAAAGACTCTGAGATGAGTTTATGTGACTGCAAAAACTCCCATAACTCCGATAAAGGCTTCTGCAGAGTCAAACACAAACAGAAACCTTCACAAACGACCGTTACTACCCTAAAAAGAGGCGCGGTGCTTTACACAGTCCTTCACGGAGAGAAGGGTCCTTACCCGATTACAGAAATAGACTCAAGACTCTCAGAGGACGAAGCAGAGACAAAACCAGGACAGAGTCTGCTCCCTGTTTGCACAGAAGATACAAGAGCTGAACGATCTGAAAAACTAATATAACTGTGATTATTTTTACCTTTATTGCAGTTGTGATTTATTGTGAGATTATTTTTAGGTTACCTATCTTATGTGCTGCTGATATCAATCACTATATTGAATACTGTTGATATTTTCATTATTATTATTCAAGGATTCAAGGAACTTTACTGTCATGTCAGCTCACTTTTGCATGTTAGTGGTACAAAATTAGTACTCAGGTCCCTGTTTTTGAAGCCTTAAGTGCTAAGAATAGACAGTGCAATTTGAAGTCAACGTGAATTAAATACCCAGTAAAATTACACATGAAATAGAAACACTGATAATTAGAAAAGCCAAAATACATAATAACTACAGAGTAAGATAGTATAGCCTAATTGTAAAAATATCAAGCAAGATTTACACTTTATATAGACACAGAAAATTCTGTTCTTGTTTTGAATCAGAAAAACGCATAAATGATCGAGAAGTTTTTAAAAAATCCACAAATAAATTGTGTTTGTATTTACAGGTACATCTCAAAAATTAGAACATTGTGAAAAAGTTAAATGTATTTTTTGTCACTCATGTCCTTATTTGAAACCAAGATCATACAAAGACTCATTAAATATAAAGTGAATCAGTTCAAGTCTTCATGAAATAATGAAAACTCAAAATTCAGTGTCTTAGAAAGTTCAAAAAGTACATTAGATCAATAAGAAGGGGATATTTTAATTTTTTAATCATATATTTTCTGACCATTTTCCAAGTTTCTCCCAATTTTTTCACCCCTCCTTGTCAATTTTTGACCACTTTTGCCACTTTAAACTAATTTTCTGTGCCACTTTTCCTGGTTTTTGCCATTTTTCAACACTTAGATTTTTCTCTTGCAAATGCAGTTTTCAACAATTTGTCCCTTTGGTTGATACTGCAGGAAAAAGCATTTTGACAGCAACTGTTTTAACTGGTTTCACCTTCAGATCAGCTTCTTTTTGTGTCTTATTGTGGAACATTTTTCAGATACTGTGCAAATAAAGTTCATTTTCAGCTCCAGCTCAGATTAAACTGGTAGAACAATGTTTTTGATACCATCCAGCAAAGTGAGCAAATCCTAATAAGTTTTGCCACAATAACACGCCAGATCCTTTCAAGGATATATTGAAAAAAAAAAAAAAGTTGCTAAGCAACGGCCAAGAACGGGCTTATGGGATGATCATGGCTGCCACCAACAACTTCAGAGGCTTAAGTCCGTTTATGTATCTGCCAACCACACGGCGCCTGGTGAGACTGCAGGAAATGGACCGGACGGTGCCAAATACAAAAATAAACATTTT
Source organism: Thalassoma bifasciatum (assembly GCA_008086565.1). Classification (NCBI taxonomy): domain Eukaryota; kingdom Metazoa; phylum Chordata; class Actinopteri; order Labriformes; family Labridae; genus Thalassoma; species Thalassoma bifasciatum. Next base: position 39,516 of record RPOG01001175.1, read on the forward strand.
TAAGGCGACACATGAACAAAACGCAGCTCTCTCTGTTACATGACCCTGAGTTTAACTCATCTCTTAAACCAAGTCTTCATCATGAAATACTTCGACATGCAAGAAACATACAAGACTTTTTTTAATCCTCCTGTTGCCAGATTTACTCTGTTTTAACTTCTTAGAAAGTACAAGGTGAAAAATTTCCCTCCATTTTTGTGGAGCTATTTCCAGCATATTCACATATATTTGAGTGTTACTTTTGTGATATACAGCTCTGGAAAAAAATTTATAGACCACTTCAAATTTTTCAGAAATCAGCATCTCTATATATTTGAAAATTTTACTCAAACAAAAACCTATAAACAGCAAAATCAGAGAAACTGAAAAATTTGCAGTGGTCTCTTAATTCTTTCCAGAGCTGTATGGTGTAATATACCTTATTTACATAAAAGCATACCTCTTCTTTAGGTAGAAAAAAGCAAGATATTTTATTTATTTTACACTACGATTATTATCAGAGGTACATATGTCAATGTAATATCACAGTTTTTTGTCAAAGTGATGGCCGGATATTGCTTTGAAATCATTTCTATGTCTTTAATGGCAGGAAGATGCCTTAACAAAAGTAGTCATAACTAATTTTACAAGTAAACAGCTTTGTATGGAACCATCCATGTAATTTTCCATCAATTCTATGAGAAAGAAAATCACAGTTATACCAAAATAACTTTTGAAATCAGGTCACTGGATCCTCCATCTCTGAACAAATGTCAGTGGTACAAACTCAGCAGCTCTTGTTTAAAAAGAAAAGTACATCTGCTCCTTCTGGAATTATCTTTAACATTTCAGGGCTGATAGTTAGTTAATGATAGTTAAGCAAAGAGGATATCTATATCAATGGATTGAACCATTTCTTATCCATTCTGAACACAAACTGGTTTTTGGTTCCCATCCTTAGTAACTGTTACAATGAACTAGTACTTTTTACAACAGCAAAGCAAACAGGAAAGTTCAAAACAACCAAAAACATATTCACAAGAAATAGAGTTTTTTCAGATGTCTGTGTAGTTTGAATCATGTTGGATGTGATGAGAGTTGAGTAGGATGCTGCTGCTGTTGCTGTTTTTTTACTGTCAGACAAACTGCAAACTTACATCCAAAGATGTAAACAAAAGGAGCTTGGCGTTGTTCTAAAACTTGAGCTTGTAGGTGTAGAAAATAAAACAATAGGCTCTTTTATAATGAAATCCACAGTAGATCTTTTATATAAAACCAAGAGCCAGTAATTGAAAAATAACTCCTGTGTCATGATTTTTTATTTCCCGTACATCAAACTCGTCTGTATTTGCACCGAATAAAACAACGTGCTCCAGTTTGTCTCCTTCGCCTCTTTTCCCTCCTGTAACCCAGCTCTGCCTCGACAGATGACCCATGAATCTATAATGGAAACAGCTTGGTGCTCTCAGCCCTCTCTTCACTTCATGTGTGTGTGTGTGTGTGTGTACAGTTACACATCAGTCAGACAGTTTCTGCACATCACACACCCACGTTAAATAAATGAAGCACTGGCCACATAAACGGTCACATTCAGGCCCGAATATGGAAGAAACAACGTCAGGAGAGGGTAGAAGATGTTGAAAAATCACGATTGTGCCTATTTATTTAAGGGAGATTCTGATCTTACTTTGTCCTCTTTCCCATTCATGGATGAAGCGACAAACAAAGTTGTCGTAATGTTTAGAAAAACCCTTCGCCCATCACTCTACTTCAGCTACTTCACTTCACCACTTCAGTTTCTGCCCCGCTCACCACGAGACTGCAGAGGATTAAGAAATTATGTCACCACAGCTGTACACACCCTCACATCTTTCAGCAACACAGTCCAAATACTCTGAGGGGTCATCGCACAACTGTCTTTGTCTTATTCTGCTCAACAACAACCAATAACTGAACTGAAGACGCAAATTTAGCCCCAACTACAGTTCACTTCTACCGCAAAGTTCCCACCACGTATTGATAGTTTCACCTTTAAAAGTATCATATTATACTTTTGAAAACAGTTAAAAGTCATTTGATTCAGAAGTCTGATATCTCAAGTCATGAATTTAGGTCTGACGAAAATCAGTCTTGAATAAAGCAGCAAATAATCTACTAATGAGAAGTAATTGTTGTGTCCATTACACCTAGAACTGAGCAAAACTTAACTACCAATAAAAAAATGGTGATGGGGGATGTGGTGGCCTGTTTCCCGCATATCAATCCCCACTCTCTCCCCCTTTCCTGCTCTATCCACTGTACTCCTTTATCACATTAAAGGCATGAAAAGCCCAAAAAATAACTTTAAAAAATGGGTATGGAAATGCCAAAATCTCAAAAAACTCTCAAATTTTGGATAAACAGTTTATACACCTTAATGAGATGGTTTTTCCAGAAGTTTCTACACTATCGCAAAAGTGGAACTGAGGCAACTTTTTCAACAAAACAAGTCACCAGACGTGAATAATAATGAAATGTTTACATTTTAAAGAGTCTTTAAAGAGTAATATCGAGGGGGGAATTTGTTTACTTTGGGTCTTGTATACCTGCAAAGATTTTTGCTCTGCTATTTGTTTTGCACGTCAATAAAATGTTTAACTAATCTCTGGTTTCTTTAGTTTTCAGCATAGATGCTTTAAAACCGTCAGCTCGTGATAATAATCGGGATCAGATGATATGAAAAAATATATTGTGATACTCTTTTTGTCTTATTGCACTGCCCTAGTCTGGTGCGACTACATTCCCAAATGAATCACAGTGTGATGAATGTAGGTCGGGTCATTCTGAAGTTTTTGGATCCACAACTCCTCTGTGAACTCCTCAGCCACCGTCCTTTCCCAGAAGTCTCTAGTACGTAGTCACAGCCACACTTACAGACTCTGGCGATAGTACTTAAAAGCCTTCTGCCTTTGTCTCTTGACGATATCGACATCAACAGTAACGCACATCAAAGCGACAGTTCAGCTCTCAAAATGTTTGTGGTATCCATGGTTACGGATGGTTACAGCCTTCCTTCCTTCTTATTTTGCAAATTGAATCTCGCTGGACGAGATTTAACTCAAGTTGTGTGCAATTCTGGTCGTAATGGAAACATCAGCAAGACTAAAATCTATTTCATCAAGACTTAACAAATATTGCTTTCTTTTGCAAAAACGTCAAATGGAAACGCAGTTATAGATAGAAACCTAACATCTCCAGCTTCCTGTGGTATATTTACAACATTACAAATGTCAATCAATTATCACCTTCACAGGCCAAACACATAAGCAGTCACACACACACACACACAACACACACGACGTGTGAATGTGACTCATCCAAGATGAGAAAACTGTAACCAGAGGGAATCTCATGCTGGACTTCCCCGATTTTACAGTTTCAGAGCAGTTTGATGAAGATTCTCCTCAGTCACTCAAACATTAGAACATCTACCTGCAGAAAAAGCCAAAACCAAATAAACAGCAAGAGAAACTACTTGATCCTGGTCCCCATAAGTGATTTTCTCATCCTCAGCAGCAAAACTTGACAATGAAAACAATTTTCGAATTATTACAGGTGATATTTTTCTGGGATAAAGACTCTGCTTCCAATGAGCACCATCAGACCAGATCTTCTTTTTAATGCTACTTTTCTTTAACACAACTATTCCCATGACGCAAATTGACAACTGACTTCAGACATCAAGAACTATCATTTAGAAACGACCCATCTCAGCGCTGATAACCTCATTCAAAAAGTCTCCACAGAGCCTTGGAGTAACATAAAATAAAATCTCAAATAACGCGGTAAACTCTGCAGAACTCACCTTCTCGATTTTGTCCAGCCACTCCTTATTCTGGGCCAACTCTGCCATGAAGGCCTGGTGCTTCAGCCATTTCTTATGGAGCTTCTGGGTCTCGTCTCGGCTGCTGTCCCTCGCCATCAGCATCTTCTCGCACACCCAGTCCCCGAGCTGGGTGAAAAGGACGGAGACAGAAAGAAAGAGACAGAAAGAGACAGAAAGAGAGGTCAGTAGGAGGTCAACATTTCTACTAGAGGAGTGCAGTATTGCAAAATTTGGTATCTATCTGATACCAACTAAATACAAGGCCAGCATCACCAATATCAATACTAATATTGATTCTTTTTACATGGAAGTGTGTTCAGATTCCCCATCTATCAAAATGTGGTATGATGTCATATATGAGATCTATGTGAATAACTTTTTTCTTTTGAAGCTCCAAGACTGTGAATTTGAGGAAATTTGGGAAAAAAAAGACGATTTTTTTTGCTTCTCTCTTTACTTTTGTATGATAACACCATCACTGGTGGTAACACTTTACTTTACAGGTCCACAAATATCATCATAGTTAGATAATAATTAAACAAACTTTTTTACTATCATTATCATTATTTTTAAATTGGCCCCTAGTTTTTCTGACTGTCAGGTGAAAAATAGCACACAACTTCTTTGAAATAACGTCTGAATCTAATTGTCCGCAAGTCTCAACTGGTAAGTAACTGGTTTATCCAGTTTCTTTGAAATTTCCTCCAAATTTCAAGGTAAGTGGATGACGGTTAGTGAAAAATTCAGGACAAAATGTTTGGAGATTTATTCAGACACAGACATGAGAAATGGTTTGCAATTTCTTGAACTTGCATAAAATACATAAAATAAATCACCAATTATCTACTGCTTATATGGAAATCGAATATATGTATATTAAGTTGCTGTTAGGATAATCCTTCATAAATTTTGTTGCAAATTGGGATTGAATTTAGAATAAATTATTTGCTTACTGTCACTAATCTGCCTTGAAATTAGGAGGAGATTTCAAAGAAATCGGAAAAATGTTACTGACCAATTGTGACATGCTTACAGTCAAATTCAGACATCATTTCAAAGAAGTTATGCACTAATTTTCACCCAATTGTTGACTAATTTGGGATTCATTGAAAAAAAATTGCCTAATTATGACCAAACTATGTTGAAATTTGTGGACCTGTAAAGTTTTACGAACGTGGTAATTTAACGTGTACTAATATTGAATAAAAGGGGGGGGAAGTGAAACATGGATCGGACTGTGAATGTATAAAAAGAATATAACTCATGAGGACTTTGTCAAGTTATGATCCTAAATAAAGAAAAAATATACTACAAAAAAGAAAAGAAGTGTGTCAAAATAAATCAACAATCACACACAACCACTAAGACTGTCTCTGTTCATGAATGAAAGGAACAAAAAAAAACATTTTCGACGAGAAAATCATCGCGCTTTAATTTTTCCTGCTTTGTTAAATGTTCATGGATATCAACAATTATTATATTCCAACATTAAATATGTCATTTTGATGAAAGAGTTTGCACATACTGGTGGATTAAGCATCACAGAAACATAATAATATTTAAGAAATCAGAAATATTCTGATAATTTCAAGTATTAATCTCATCATAGAAGTATTGATCGATACTGATACCAATGCTGGAATTTATATATCGATGTTTTGGATCGATTCAACCACCGCTAATTTCTACAGTATTTAAAGATCTTTGTGTGTGTGCTGATATTTCTCACGCCATTATCATAACACACATGTGCCTTGTACTTAATTACAGTGATGTTAAAGAGCCAAATAAAAGGAGGATGGAGTGTTTTCAAATAAACAAACGTAAGAAACACAAGGTCAAACCTCCAGGCGTGAATATTTAATGAGGCACAGCGGACACATGTAGGCTGACACACGTGTACCAACAAGCATGGCGGCAGGTTTTCACATGTACACACACAAACACCAGCAGATCAACGTCTGCAGCATCACCAGAGGAAACCACCAACACACACACACACACACACACACACACACACACACACGGATCCTCTTTCACTCAAAGCCGCACATTCTGCACAGACGGCGTCCATGTGACAGAAACACAGTTAAACAGCTCACGCCTGCGCTGACAGCACCACCAACACATCCAGGTCAACATCAGCATCTCGTCCAACATCCTCACACCCGCACGTAACATTTACACCTCCACACACGTCGCCGCGAATCAAAAAACGACCACGATTACCGGCAGCGATTAACAGGAACAGGAGCTGACGAGATCGTGGCAGCTGCAAGCAGCCGCTGGTTTCCGCATCCTCGCTGGATACAAGACGCTCGTCACCACGGAGACATAAGGATGGAGAGAGGAAGGAAAAAGAGACGGCGCTTTCCGTGGAGTTGACGAGAGGACGGCGACACAAAAGGTGCGTCCGGAGGAAAAACGCCAAGCAGGAGGGTAAATAACAACAATACAGGCTGAAGAGACGAACCGGATCCTTCAAACTGAGGCTGCGCTCCTCTTCTCTCTCTCCCTCTTTCTCTCTCCTCCTTTCTCTATCTCTCTTTCTATTTGCTGTGTTGCTGAGGATTCGCCACTACCAGCAGAGAGAGGAAGGAGGGGCGGAGGTGGATCAGTGACGAGGGGGAGAATGAGGACAGCCGAGAGGAGGAGAAGTACGAGAAAAAGGAAAAATTCCACCAAAAAATACAAGAAAATGGCATCGAGCCGAGCCGGTGCACGGACGCCCCTCCTCTGCTTCACACCTTTAACGCGTGGGTTAGAGAGAGAGAGAGAGAGGGAGGGAGGGAGAGAGAGGGAGCTGGATGGAGGAGGAATTGAGTGGAGGAGGAGAAAGAGAGGGAGGAGCGAATGACATGGATGGGATTTTAGGATGGGGGGGCAGGGATGTAAGCAGCGCCTCCAGGCTCACCAGTTATGGCCAAACTGGAAGAGGAGGAGGAGGAGGAGGAGGAGGGGGGAGGCAGAGGGGGACTTTAAATGCAGGTAGATGACTGATAGTGAAGGGGAGGAAAAACTGGGACATAAAAAAGAGATTTTTTTTGTTGTTTTGCACTGAAGCGCGGCTCTTTCCTCTAACAGCCGAGCTCACGACTCCTCCACAGCTGCTTTTGTTTCATCCTTCATCTCCCTGCATTACACACACACACACACACACACACACACCAACCCCCTCTACCATCCTTCTCTCTCTTCCTCTCTGCAGCTGCACTCTCTGTCTCCAGCTCGCCTGACACTGCTGCAGTGGTGAAGCAGAGAGAAAGAGAGAGAGAGAGAGAGAGAGAGAGCGAGGGAGGAATAGAGCTGTGATTCAGATTTACGGCTGGATCTGTGTCCGTCACCTCCTCCGTCTGTCACTCCGTCACCTCGTTCTGGAGCGATCACACGCCATCACACACTGTACAGACAGGTAAGAACACGCCAGCTAACACGAGTAAACACACTTCACACTTTCACCAACGTACACACACACACACGCTTGTAAAGACTGTGCAAACACACGAGCACGAATACACACACACACAGACGGGTCCCATGGCTGCAGAGGTCACGGAGGGTCACACCCCGATGCCCCCCCCCTGAGAGTGTAAATGAATTGAAAAGAGTAAAGAGGATGAAAGAGGAGGAGGAGGAGGAGAGGATGGAGGGATTTTGAGAGTGTGTTGGGTAAATGGGATGGGGAGGGGTAAGAAAATGAATGAGACTGAATGAAGAAGGGGGAGGAGGAAACAGGGGAGTCGGTCTGACGTGTGAGGGGAAGATGGAGACGGAGAGAAGGGGAAGATATGAATGAAGGAAGCGGAGGGATGGGAGGGGTGCCTCAATTTTTTTTGTGATTTTATCTTTGTAAATACACTTCTAATAAAACATTTAAGACCAGTTTAAAAATTGCACAAATTTGCATTTTGCACCGCTGGATCTTAAAAAGGTTTTAAATAGAGTTTCAAAATGCAAAGAAGAAATGGAAGTGAGACAAAAATGTGGATTGAAGGTGATTTTCTGTCAGGTATTCTCTCCGTCATGACCTCCTGATGGTAAAGACTAAAAATCTTTCTCTCTTTTAACGTGGTCGATTGTTGAGCTGCAGAATCAAAACCTCTCACAACACAACGCCATCACTGCTGAGGTTGGACGCAGTCAGACAGACATTTAGAATTTATGAGAAGATCCTGAGGGTTATGGAACAAAAAAGTCAAAAACATTTCACCAGCTCTGAGCCCGAGGATCTGATTGGCTGTTCATCAAGACATTCAAAGGCCTCGTCTCCTTCCACTACATTTGGACTTTGACAGAGAGCATCATGGGACATTGAGAGGTGGAAGAAAGTTTGATTCTCTGAGAAGAAAAACTTGAACCTTGATGGTCCTGATGGCGTCCAACGTTACTGTCATGACCATAGACTGTATAATAAGTGGACGTAACGACGTTCGGCTAAAACTGAAGCCTCCAGCAGATGCCCCGCCCCCTGGTGTCTGGCTGCAGTACAGGTCATAAGCCCCGCCCCCTGGTGTCTGGCTGCAGTATAGGTCATAAGCCCCGCCTCCCCATGTATTCCAGATATGAGCCGGGAAAACTTTAAAAAATTACGATACCTGGTAGAAACGTTTCTCTCATCTTTACGCTAAGGTAGTATGACGATGTCATCTGGCTGCATGGTGTTCAGGTGTTTTTTTTCTGAGAAGTTAGTTTCTCATTAGTTATTGGACGTTAAAAACCGTGTTATAAGTTTCGTTTTACGATAGTTGACAGCTGCCGTTCGTGAGTAGTTTTTACCAGGGATATAAGAAACTTCGGGAAAGAGCCAAAAGGAGACTAAATATTTTTATTTCTCTTTCTTACTCTGCTCCACCGGAAATTCTCTACTGCAAACTCTGGCTGCACAATGGCGGCTAGAGAAACAGGGTTTTTTGGCTTCAAAAACGTAGAACGGTGACAGGAGGAAGCACGCTGTCCATTCTATATACAGTCAATGGTCATGACGAGGAGATCCCACTGAGATGTTTTCTAGGCGGCACAGTGGAGGGGGGGGGGCATCATGATCTGCTTTTTTCTGAACAATGGAACAATGGAGCTGACGGTTGTTCAGGGGCGTCCTTCATGACTGAGGGCCCTGCTCTGTCTGATAATGACTGGGTTTTACAACAGGACAACACTTCAGAATGTCCGCCTGACAAAGGACTTCTTCTTCTTCTTCTTCTACATCACATTGAGAATATTATGGGATGGATGGAGAGGGAAGTTGACAAAAATGGACGTCAGTTCCAGACAGTGGACGACAAACATGAAGCATCTTCACCACTTGGAGCAACGTTCACACTAACCTCCTGGAAACACTCACATCAAACATAAACATGGAGCTCCTCTTTACTGAGTCTTTTTTTCAAGCTTTTGTTCATTTTGGGGGATTTTCAGGTTTTTTAGCTTAAAGATGGAACATGCAGTTATGTTTCTGAACAGCTTGCAGATAAATTTGTTTTCAGATAAACACACACATACACACATAACTTGAAGAAATGCAAACAGAGGGAAAGATCATTTGTTATTTGTGTTTCAGACACTTTGTGTTCAGTCAGCTGCCTTTGGGCTCACACCTGCTTTTTTTTTTCCTGGAGGTGAATCCAGGTGAAAATATGCAGAATAAACTAAAAAAGGCAGAGTACTTCTACGGTGCCCTTCAGTGCCAAAGATTTAGTTTCTGGTGAGAAGAAAGGGGAATAAACTAAAGTATTTTCAGGATTACATAGGAGGGGTCAAATACCTTGTAAAAAAAATATATGTTTTTAAAATACGTTATTTTATTTGTTTTCACTTTTTATTCATTTTATTCCTTTTATTATTATCATCATTACTATAATTTTTTGCTATTATTATAATAATTATTATTTTTGATGATAATAATAAAAATAATAATAATAACATTCTATATATTTTTTCAGCTTGTCATTAATTGTTTTTATTTATTCATATATTTATTTGTAAATACCATTTTCATTTCACTCATGTATGTCTGTATAAATATGCCTCTAGATCAGTGATTCCCAACCTGTGGGTCGTGGCCCCCTGGTGGGCCGTGGAGGCATTGCAAGTGGGCCACCAAATCATTTCCAAAAAACTATTATTTTTGTCAGGAGCTGTTTTATAAAGATACAAATATGGTCTTAAGAATATTAAAATGACCCGAAATGTAATTTTAAAAATGTTATTATACCTAAAATGTAAAAAACAGCGTTTAGCCTAAAATGTAATAACGGCAAAAGGAAAAGTTATCAGCTCCTGTTTCATCATTGACTTATTATATTTTGGGTTTTATTACTTATTTTTAAACACTTCTGGCTCAGCACGTTATTTACATTATCAACCATTTACTACATTTCTGGCAATTGTTGCACTGTTTTTATGACATTTCAGGTCTTTGTTACAAATTGGGCTCTAACTAGGCAATATATTTGATATAGCCTTCATATTTATGGGGTCAGAGGCTGGTAAGAGGTGGGCCACAAACATTTAGTGAGACGTAAAAGTGGGCCCCAAGATAGAAAAGGTTGGGAACTGCTGCTCTAGATTATTCAGTTATGTTTATGTATATTTCCTACTATGTTTATAGTTATTGCTCTTTTGATTCCTGTCATTTGTTCCTTTTTTAATTCACTTGTCTCATTCCTTTTCTATTTATTTATTCCTTACTTCCTCATTTACTTTTCATACTGGTTACTCTTTAATTTCAATCATTTTTCCCATCCTCATTGTGACCAACTGTATTGTGACCAAAGCTAGGATGCACATTGTGAAAAATGGAAAAACTTTTGTTGTTTAAATGCCAAAAATTAAATAAAAATAGTGTTGGGAAAATAAAACACTTTCTTTGAATTCTTGAATAGTTTATGGCACAAAAGTTGTGTCCAACACATAAAAAGAGTTCAAAGCCAATGTGTCCATAACAGGTCTGTGTTCACTGTGTGATAACTTTTCAAATATGTTCAATAAATTGCATCAATTCTTAAAAGATTATAATCATCTGCTTTCTAGTAATCTCTGCTTGTAGGTTGTAAACAGTATTAATAAAAAAGTAGCTCCATTGAGGGAGAGTTTTTCATCCGCTACAACTAAAAATGAAAGTCTTCACGTAAAATGAGGTGAAACGAGATTTTAACCCTGAAGATGAAATAAATGAAGCAGCAAACAGCAGCGAGGAGCAGGAACACGAGGATGCAGCCTTTGACTGAAGAGAGGAACACACCCAAGCTCAGGTTCCTCCAGTCTGACGCAGTGTCACTCCCCCTCTGTGGGCCACACACACACACACACACACACACACACACACACACACACACACACACACAAACACACACACAGCCAGGGGAAGACTCCTAGTGCACTCGTACAGTATTTTTACAGACTAGGCATACCGCATAGGAAAAGACAGATACTGTATACAGATGACACACACACACACACACGCTGACACATGCACACACTGATGTACAGTACACGTCCAGATACACTCTTCCTCTTCTGAATTAGTGATGAAGAGCTGTGCAGCTGAATTATTCAGGAGCCAAAGAGAGAAAGTTGCTGAAACTAAACAAGGTTTTGGCCCAGAAAGACGCCGATGACTCTGCAGGGCCAAGGAGTGTGTGTGTATGTGTGTGTGTGTGTGTGTGTGTGTGTGGGGGAGAGCGGGCAGAGGTGAGCTGTGTGCAACCACCACGACCAGAAACACTGAGATGTCATCTGTGTGGAAGCACTTCCTAAGAATCACATCATCTTTTATTGGAATACAACGACTAAAATGTTGTAACTGGTAATAAAAATGTTTCTGATTGTCTGATCCTGGAGTGGAAACTGTTTTTTTTTTTTCTTATCAACAATAAACAAAAACAGAAGTTTGTTTTTGACTTATGAGATTCTTTGGCATGATGTCAAAAGTAAAGCAGGTTGTTTAGATTTGCCTCTAGAGGCCGCCAAAATATGAAGTTGGTGAAGTAAGAAAACTGGAAGGATGGAGAATTTGGCAGCTTTTTTTTTCATAAGGCAAGCTTAACCTTTTTTTTTTTTTCAAGCTGAATCATTATTTTTTCAGATTTCTTTTGATTTCTGTTTCATTTTTTTATTTCATAAATAATCATATATTTTTTCATCATTTCTTACAATATTTCTTTTGTATATTCAATTTTTTTATTATTCCTCTATTAAAGTAAAACTGTCAGCTTCTTTTGTTCTGAACTTTGTTTGAGGATTTTACTATCCACATGATAATATTTTCAATATTTCAGTTCACTTGTCTACTTTTAAAGTTAAAGATGATCATTTTAAGCCAGTTTTAGCCTTTAGCCTATGTTTTAGCCTTTACTTGTGTTTTAGCCTTTAGCCTGTGTTTTAGCCTTTAGCTTGTGTTTTAGCCTTTAGCCTGTGTTTTAGCCTGTGTTTGTGTTTTAGCCTTTTCTTGTGTTTTAGCCTTTAGCCTGTGTTTAAGCCTTTACTTGTGTTTTAGCCTTTGGCCTGTGTTTTAGCCTTTGGCCTGTGTTTTAGCCTTTAGCCGGTGTTTTAGCCTTTAGCCGGTGTTTTAGGCTTTAGCCCGTGTTTTAGCCTTTTGACTGTGTTTTAGCCTTTACTTGTGTTTTAGCCTTAAGCCTGTGTTTTAGCCTTAAGCCTGTGTTTTAGCCTTTGGCCTGTGTTTTAGCCTTTAGCTTGTGTTTTAGCCTTTACTTGTGTTTTAGCCTTTGGCCTGTGTTTTAGCCTTGAGCCTGTGTTTAAGCCTTTAGCCTGTGTTTTAGCCTTTACTTGTGTTTTAGCCTTTAGCCTGTGTTTTAGCCTTTAGCCTGTGTTTTAGCCTTTTGACTGTGTTTTAGCTTTTACTTGTGTTTTTGCCTTTAGCCTGTGTTTTAGCCTTTACTTGTGTTTTAGCCTTTACTTGAGTTTTAGCCTTTAGTTGTGTTTTAGCCTTTACTTGTGTTTTAGCCTTAAGCCTGTGTTTTAGCCTTTAACTCATGTTTTCGCTTTTAGCCTGTGCTCTATCACTCTCCTGTTTAGCTTTCTTCTGCTNTTTAGCTTGTGTTTTAGCCTTTACTTGTGTTTTAGCCTTTGGCCTGTGTTTTAGCCTTGAGCCTGTGTTTAAGCCTTTAGCCTGTGTTTTAGCCTTTACTTGTGTTTTAGCCTTTAGCCTGTGTTTTAGCCTTTAGCCTGTGTTTTAGCCTTTTGACTGTGTTTTAGCTTTTACTTGTGCTTTTGCCTTTAGCCTGTGTTTTAGCCTTTACTTGTGTTTTAGCCTTTACTTGAGTTTTAGCCTTTAGTTGTGTTTTAGCCTTTACTTGTGTTTTAGCCTTAAGCCTGTGTTTTAGCCTTTACTTGTGTTTTAGCCTTTACTTGAGTTTTAGCCTTTAGTTGTGTTTTAGCCTTTACTTGTGTTTTAGCCTTAAGCCTGTGTTTTAGCCTTTAACTCATGTTTTCGCTTTTAGCCTGTGCTCTATCACTCTCCTGTTTAGCTTTCTTCTGCTGTTTTGTCCTTTTTCCGTCCAGTCCTGATCATAAAGCTAGTAATTAGCATTTAGAAATAACCTATTTTTGGGCTTATAACCTCAATTTTAATTAGCGATTATGATCAGGCATATATCTAGGTATAAGACTTTTTCAAGATAGCGTAGAAACTCCTCAGATTTTGTGTAATTCACTTTTTTTTCATAATTTTTTTCTCTTTTTCATATTTTTTCTTGGCAAGCCTATTTTCTCTGTACTTTTTTATTTATTTATTTATTTATATATTTTTAACTGAATGTGTAAATGCTTCAAATGTTAAATCACCTGATGTTCTGGTTGTATGTAAAGGTTAATGAGTTGATGTGTATGAAATGCATCCTACAATAAAAGTTGCCTTATCTCGTCAATAAAGCCAATTTTGTTGCCTCCTACCTCGTGACAGTCCTGAAGAAACCTCTGAAGCTCCCACTGGTCGTTCAGTTTGTCCAGCCACCGCTGCGCCAGCTCTCTGTTCTGGTTTCCCCTGAAGAGGAAAGAAAAGAAACGCAATGACTATTTTGTCGATGTGGACATACATAAAAAAAAAAGAAGTCAAAAATCACCAACACACACACTTGCAGCATCGCTTCAAACTTCATGTGTGATAACAAATAAGACCATTAGTACCTGTTTTAAACTGTTAATTAGCATAACAGCAAAATGATTAATTACACGACCAGAGAGTTAAAATAATGATGTTGCTCCTTCATTTGTTCCCCTGAGAGAAAATAAACGTCAAATGATTTAAATTATGTAAATTAAATCTAAAGCCCATATGGTTCTTCACGTTACTACTGTTGGACAAATACACACCCAGCCCCCACTCAGCGCGCACACACACACACACACACACACACACACACACACACACACACACACACACACACACCGCCTCAGCTATCACACAGATTTCATGGTTTGGAGTCTGAACACACAGAGCTCTGTTTTCTGTGTTTTGTTCCGTTCAAACTCGCCAGTGCGTCTGTTTTCACTTCTCAAGTTCTTATTGTTCTTTTTATTATCGTCACTTTGTCTCTGAACAGCTGCAGACCGTTTTTAAATCAGCTCAACGTACAAGCGGGACAAAGTGTGGAGAGGCAGTTGGTCATTTGTTTGAACGAAGCTGAAGCCAATAAGGAAAACTTTGGCAGAAAAATACTGAAGTAGAAATGCACTTTTACAGACGAACTGCAGATAAACGGTAGTTTTCATCGTGGTCGTGACCAGTGGGAGGCACCGTGAACTGTCTGCAGAGCTGGTACCTTTGTGTCAGCTAGAAATTTACACGCCTGAAAGTCAAAATTAAACTCTAACCAAGATTTTGAGACAATATTTTTTTTTCCCACAAAAGAAATAAATATATACACTATTTTTTTGTTCAAGCATGTTGTGAGGCATTATTAAGGAAGCTCATTTCAGCCAGTTTAGAAAACAAAGAATGAAAAACTCTCTTTGATGACAAATGTTTTAAGGCAAATTTTGAGGAAATGTCACAATTTTGAGATGACAATTCAAAATTGTAAGAAAATAAAGTAAAAATTTTGAGTAAAATTGGAATATTGAAATAAAAAGTCAATATTTAGCAAACAAAAGCAGATATTTTAAGATAAAGTCAGAATTATGTGATAAAAAGTTGAAATTATGACATAAAAAGTCAGATTAATTCTAAATTGTTAGATAGAGTCAAAATTTTGAGATGGAAACTCATAATTGTAAGAAAATAAAGTCAAAATTTTTTAGTTATAAGAGAATACTGTGATAAAGAGTCAATATTTAGCAAACAAACATAGAAATTTTGAGATAAAGTCAAAATTATGTGATAAAAAGTTGAAATTTTGAATAAAAAAATTCAAAATTGTGAGAAAAAGTCAAATTTTTTAGATGAAAACTCAAAATTGTGGGATTAAAGTGTTGAAATTTTGAATTAAACACTCAAAATTATGAGAAAATGAAGTCAAAATTTTCAGTAAAATTAGAATATTGAGATAAAAAAATCAACGTTTAGCAAACAAAAGTAGAAGTTTGTAGATTAAGTCAAGATTGTGAGTCAAAAGTTGAAATTATGAGATAAAAAGTAAAATTATGTGATAAAAAGTTGAAATCTTCGAAATTCAAAATTGTGCATTTAAGTACAAGTTTTGAGATAAACTCCAAATAATGAGAAAAAAAATCAAAATGTTGAGATCAGGAGTGAAAATTATAAGATAGAAGGTCAAAACTATGAGATTAAGTCAATATTTTTAGATAAAAAGTCAAAACTTGGTGATAAAAATTCTAAATTATGGGAAAAGTAAATAAATGTACAGGTTTTGAAGCTACTTTATTGTTTTGGAGTATCTTTGTTTTTTTTGTTTTTTGCAGGATCTTCATGAAACAGACATTGTCAAATAGACATTATTGCAACTTCTGCTTATCTTTCAATTGTAAAATTTCTTGAATACATCAAAGTGTGAGTTCATGTTGTTGAATTGCACCTGTAAAAGATAATAAAGTGACTGTTTGATGTCTCCATGTGAAGCTTATTTTGTGTGTGTGTGTGTTTGTGGTACCTGTTGGCGAGCGTGTCGATGCGTTCCTTGATGCGCTCTGAGTAGATGTTGCTCTGGCTGATCAGACTCTCTCCGGCCTCGATCACAGCTTTGATCCGGTGCAGGTTCAGCTCCATGGTGGTGGTGAAATCTTTGTGTTTCTTTATCGCAGCTTCCACGGTTTCCACTGTGGTCGGCAGCTCCACGTGAGCCAGGGCCGATTCCTGAGAGATGGAGAAAGAAGACGAGTGTGTGAGAAAGAAGGTTAAAGACTCAATCCCAATAAAGTTAAATCTAAAGTTAAATATCGATCATTGGAAATAAATGTCTTTGTTTCCTGGAAATAGAGAAATGAAGTAAATTTAGGCAGAAAAAAAAAGTAGGAGATCTGGATCCAGGTCTAAAATATCTTTGAGTCTTATTCAAGAAGAAATGCCGCCCCCACTCCCCAGGGCATGTGGGGAGAGTTGGTTCCTGGTAAACATCTATTATCACACACACACACACACACACACACACACACACACACACAGACACAGGAGTCAAGGGCATCTCTGCCTGTGACATTTCAGATTAGATAAACAAACCTATGATCCTGTGATACTCAGAGAAAATACAGCAGTGCAGACAGGGAAGAGAAAGCTTTAAGGGAAAAATAAAATGAAAATACTTCTGATGATGATAACAATCAATTAACAGTTCATTAAAAATTGGAAAATTACATTGTTAAGGACATAAATGAGCTGTTAAGTGCTCTCCTATAAATTCAACACACACCCTTTCCTGCTTTCTCAGACAAACACACCCAGTCCAGTGAGAAAGAAACGTCTGCCCTCTTCAGAGACATTTATGACGTCACCAGATCGTTATTGTGATGGGAAACGGTTCAACTGATGATGTTTTTATGATCACTTTAATCCTGGTTTATTTCAAAGGCTTAGAGGAAGGACAGAGAAAAGGTTGTGAGTTATGTGTGTTTTCTGTCTGGAGAAAAGCTGAGATTCAAAAGGAAAAACTGAGTCAGGTAGATTTGTGTCTGCTTTAAACAGATATATTAACTCAGGCTGGGCAATTCATCCCAAATTAGATTAAATCACAATATGTCCTGTTGCAATATTCTAATCACAGATTTCTATAACCTGAAATGTGTCAAAATATCAGATACAGTTTTTGCAGTACATGTTTTCTGCTCTACACCAGAGTTACTCAACCAAAGAGACAAACCGTTAAAAACTACATTTACGAAAGAAACAATCTAAGTGGCAAAAAGAGGGAGAAACAGCAAAGAATAGCAATAAAAGTCAGTTTGAGGTGGTAAAAAATGCCAAAAAAGCAACAAAAACTGGCATTTAAATGGAATAAAACCTAGAAATACTCAAAAAAAATAGCAAAGTGTGGCCTGAAAGTGTCCAAAAAAGAGTGAAAAGCAACTAAAATGACCAAAAGGCAACTAAAATCAGCAAAAAATATTTTGGAGGAAACTTAAAAAATCAGGAAGTCACAAAAGTGGTGAAAAAAGTGACGAAAAACAGTAAAGAAAGTGGAAAAACAGTAAAGAAAGTGGTAAAAATGGCAAGAAGGTTGGGATTCAACTTGGATTAAAGTCAGTTTGTTGCAAAAATGGTCCTGAAGTGGCAAAAAAATGAGTGAAAATGTCAAAATCAGGCAAAAAATGTCACAAAACTGGGGGTGAACCTGGTAAATAGTGAGAAAGTATCAAAAAATGGTCCAAAAGTGGTAAAAAAGAAGTGGAAAGTGAGTAAAATGGATAAAATCAGTCCCAGTTATAGTGGTAGTTTGTTGTTGTTGTGCTGTTATTAATGTAACTGTTCATCTACTACAATGTATTTGTTCAAAAACAAAGAAGATGGGAACCTAAAAATAATCGTACGAAAAAAAAAAATCACAATTGCATCATAAGAAATAACTGCAGTTAGATTTTTTTTGAGAATCGTTCAGCCCTAATATTAACTAAAAGGGCCACAATGACAAAGAAAAATAAACTACATGTGCCAAAAACAGCTGCTTGTATCATTTGGTCTCAAGAACATGTGAAACAGTAAAAACTGACAGTCAGGTTTGGTTTGTCTCACCTGGTTGTTGAGGAAGGACTCGGCCTGTTTGACGTCTCTTAGGAACAGGTGGAAAATATGCGCCTGAACCAGAACTTCTCTCCTGCTCTCCCACATCTCCAAAAGTTTGTTCCAGCCAACATCCAGCTTCTGGAGCCACTGCTGCAGCGCCGCCTGAGGGAGCGGCGCCTCCTCCGACTCCAGCAGCTCGTTCATGGCCTGCAGACGCTCGTAGTCTTCTTCATAACTGCACCGAAAAACAACAAACACGACTGAGATTACTCTCTGATCAACGATGCTTTCTGAGGCGTTTTAACACCAAACTCACCGTCCGATCTCCTCCTTCAGGGCGGCGTGTTTGTTGATGAGTTTCTCGGCCTCCTCCAGGTCGTTGGGCAGCTGATCTGAAGCTGCAGACGTCTGAGTCTGGACCAACCAGGTCAGGAACGAGTCCAGGTCCTGGGAGAAAAGGGAACATGGTTTGCAAACTTATGTTACATACAAAAAGCTACACACCTGATCAAAACCTTAAGACTAGTTGAAAAGGTGCACAAATCCACATTCATCTAGTGTTGGATCTTCAAGAGGCCCTGAGCAGAGTTTCAAAATGCAAAAAGAAGAAATAAAAGCCTTCAAAAGACTAAATCTGCACAGAAATGTGGATTGAAGGTGATTTTCTGTCAGGTTTTCTCTCTGTCGTGACCTCCTGATGGTAAAGACTAAAAATCTTTCTCTCTTTGAACGTGGTCGATTGTTGAGCTGCAGAATCAAAACCTCTCACAACACAACGCCATCACTGCTGAGGTTGGACGCAGTAAGACAGACATTTAGAATTTATGAGAAGATCCTGAGGGTTATGGAACAAAAAAGTCAAAAACATTTCACCAGCNGTCATGACCTCCTGATGGTAAAGACTAAAAATCTTTCTCTCTTTGAACGTGGTCGATTGTTGAGCTGCAGAATCAAAACCTCTCACAACACAACGCCATCACTGCTGAGGTTGGACGCAGTAAGACAGACATTTAGAATTTATGAGAAGATCCTGAGGGTTATGGAACAAAAAAGTCAAAAACATTTCACCAGCTCTGAGCCCGAGGATCTGATTGGCTGTTCATCAAGACACGGGACGATCCTCCACCCAAATGAAGGTGGTTACTGGAGCCGACTGCAGGCCAATAACCATCAGACGGCGTCTGAGAGAGAAGAGCTTTAAGAACAAAAACCTCTTCAAAGGCCTCGTCTCCTTCCACTACATTTGGACTCTGACAGAGAGCATCATGGGACGTTGAAAGGTGGAAGAAAGTTTGATTCTCTGAGGAGAAAAACTTGAACCTTGATGGTCCTGATGGCGTCCAACGTTACTGTCATGACGAGGAGATCCCACTGAGATGTTTTCTAGTTGGCACAGTGGAGGGGGGGGCATCATGATCTGCTTTTTCTGAACAATGGAGCTGACTGTTGTTCAGGGGCGTCCTTCATGACTGAGGGCCCTGCTCTCAACAAACTAATGTTTGAAGTGATCAACAAGAACAGTGGAGCTCCTTATTACTGAGTCCTTTTTTCAACACTTTTATTTCTATTTTAGGGGTTTTTCAGGATTTTATGAACTGTGGTCTCTATAAACTCCTTATTCATTTCTTTTCGTCTCTCTCCCATTTCTAAATTTTATATTTCGAAACTCTACGTCAAAGCTTTTTCAGATCCAGCAGTGTAAAATGTAGTCTTAAGATTTTGGACATTGTGAAAGCTGGAAACAATCTGTAACCCAAAGCAATGGGATCATTGTCCATCGTTGAATTCCCTCCTTTTATAAATAAGAGTTGAGTGTCTCAGTTGGTGGATATCTGGGATCAGAGTCAGCTTCTCCTGATTATGAGCAGGAGTTAAAGAGAGTGTGTTTCTCCTCGTGTACCTGTATGAAGCTCTGCAGTCTGCTGGCCACCATCAGTGAGTCTTCACAGCCCTGCAGCGTGCGTTTCAGCTCCTCCCACTCCACACTGATGCCGTCAAATGGAAACAGAACCTCCATGGCTCGACTTGCATGAGCAGTGGCCAAATACTCAGCTTCTTCCTACATGAGTTCAAGAAAGGACAGGTAAACATAATCACAATCTTTCATTAGGCTTGTTCAGTGTATTTTCCCATGATGCCGTACCTGTAGATGTAGCAGTTTGGGCTCCAGGACGGACAGAGCGCCCTCCATGGTGGAGAGGCGTCTCTGCAGAGCCAGGACTCCTCCCAAGTCGCTGCCCATGTACTGAGTGGCATCGATGGCTTTTCTTTTGTCCTGGATCTGAGACTTGATCTCTGCGCACTCCAGCAGGTAGTTCTGCAGACGCAGCATGGAGTCCAGCTGGTCTTTCTTCTGCTCCACCAGCTCCACGATGCTGTTCCATCTATGAAGAGGGGAAAGAGAAACAAAAAGTCCTTCTGTAAATCAGTGGTTCCAACATTATTTAAGCCCTGACCCTGTTTTTACTTCTTCTGACGACCCAGAGACTTTTTTTGGAAAGTTTTAGAGCCCACTCACTGACTGTCAAAACCTTTTTTAGGTACATTCACTGCTTATTGAGGCAATTTTCCTTCAAAAAGGACAAATAAATGATAATAATTATCTTGGTTTGTTCATATTATTTGTGTCAAAACATCTTTTAAGCTCGTTTCGTTTCATACTCTCAGCAAACAACATGTTACCAAGTAACAAACATTTGAGCTTCACCTTTGTTGCTTTCAATGGCTTCAAGACTTAAGGTTTCTGAATGGAGTTTTTTTAACAAAAAGGCAAAATCATGACATAAAAAGTCAAAATTTTTAGATAAAAAGTCCAAATTTGGGGATAAAAAGTCTAAGTTATAGGAAAAGAACTCAGAATTTAGATGATGAAATATACAAGTATAAATCTGAGATTAAAAAGCCAAAATTTTGAGTTTAAAAAAGTCTAAATTAAAAGATTCCAACTCAAAATTTTGAGGTGAGTTAAAATGATAAGATACATGTCGAAATTATGAGATAAATAAATGAGAAATTATAAGTTTAAAAGCAGAAATTTGAGATAAAATGTCAAAATTTTGAGATACAGACAAGATCTTGAGAAAATTGAGTCAAAATTATGAAAAAAAATTAACATTTAGAGATAAATAATATAATTTTGAGATAAAATGTCAAAATGTTGGGATAAAAATGAAGAAATCATGAGATAAAAAGTCAAAAATATGAGGTAAGTCAAAATCATTGGATACAAGCCAAAGTTATGAGATAAAAAGGAAAAATTGTGGGTTTAAATGTAGAAATTTGAGTTAAAATGACAAAACTTTGAGATCCAGTCAAAATGTTGAGAAAATAAAGTTAAAAATCATGGGAAAAAAAGTCAACATTTGGAAATAAATGTTAATATTTTGACACTTTATCTCATAAAATTGACTTGAAATTTGAGGGAACTCAAGTAGCAGTAACTGTTCAGTCAGGTGATTGTGATTGTCAGTCAAGATGTTCCAGCTCAGAGTTTTATATGCTGCATTTTATTACAACAAGATAGATTAAAAAAATTAAAGTATGGAAAAAACAACTTTTTAAAAATTGTTTGTGGTGTTTTTAATTTTATGAAAAAATAATACTGGCGCAAGTGTAGTTTTAATGTTTGACAGTCAGTAAAAGTTATGTAAACAATATCACCATGACGACACGACCTCCTTTGATTCATGTGATGTTGTCGATGTTGTTGATGCTGTTGATGCTGTTTACTCTGTTTCTGCTCAGGCCTGAACTGCTTCACATGTCGTCACACAATATGTTCTCCTGACTCTGCTCCAGCATGTCTCAACGCACACAGACCCAGCCAAGAATCACACATGAACATGTAAACACACACACACATGGAGCCGCACACACACATTCACAGATCCTCTGACTGTAATGAGGTAATGGTGGAGTCACTGAGCTGCAGACAGAGCGCTCAGCGGGAAACAGCAAAGACTGTTAAGTGACCTCAGAGCTGCACAAGTCGACTTAAAGATGAAACAAGAAACAGTCAAACTCTCATAAACTCAGGTCAGTGAAGGGGTCATGTTTGCTTTTAGCACTTTAGACGCTAGAAATGAAACAATTCGGCAGCTTCTTACAGTAGCTCTCTCTTCATTCCTCTTTTTTGTTTTCTTCGTATGGTATTATAATCTGATGATGTTCTTCTGCTCAGGACACATTAAGAAACGTTTGACTTAAGCCATGATTTTCCTGAAACCATAGACGTGTTTGACTTTATATTACAGTGATAAATGAGACCACAGTGAGTAAAAACAATTACAAACATCAAATTTGTAGATTCTTTGAATGTAGCGCTACCACTGATATTTGTCCTATCTTCCTTGTTTTTAAAAGGATAAAATGCAGTTGAAAACAATTTATTTTTCTTGTTTTCTAATGGTTTATAGCTTTTAAACTTGGTTGCACTACCTAAAGATACAACTGAGCTACGTCAGCTGATAGTCATGGTTTTCCTGATTCTACAGAGGTGCAGGAGTTTTGTCGTAGAAAAAAAAACAAAAAAGAAGAGAAAAAAATTTCACGGATAAATAAAAGTCACATCAAAATGCAAAATTAATAGAAATGAATGGTATTTCATTTGATGTCTGTTTTAAACAGTCATCTCTCAGTGCCAAAATCTGTCTTAATTTTTCTAAATACAAGTGTTTCAATGCCAGTGTTTCTATTTTTCAGTTTCAGAGCCAGGTTTTATTTTCTGACACCAAACATTAAAGGTGTTGTTTGGCTTCATTGTAGAACAGACGCCTCATAAAACACGATCACTGTCAGACGCAGAGAATGAAATTTGGGGTGAGATTTATAAATCAGTTTTAGATTTTTAAGTCAGTACTTGGGTTAAAATGTGAAAAAGTCAAAATTAATGAGTAACCATGATGAGGAGAGCGACGTGTTTATTTGAATGTTTGTTCTTATTCCTGCTCTTGGCTGCCCACAGTCTGACTGATGTAGCCAGCACAGATGGTCGCCCTGAGAGCGACACTTCGTGCCAAGGTCACAAGACTCATGGACGCTCGGGCGTCACCGACTCTGCTGCCAGACATCACAGCGGCCGGTGAGTAAGAGTGGGACACACATCAAACGGTCCAACCTGAGCAGACGTTAGTTTAAATCCACTCACCAGCCAAACAATAATGTCTCCACAATCTGATTGTGATCCCATAGTAAATGAATGTCTTTTGTTATAAAATAACACAAATACCTAAATATTAATAAGCAAACCTCAGTTATTCTGTTTGAAATGCTTTGTACTCATACGATCAAATAATCCTCCACCACACACTGACTTTCCTCGCAGCATAACGCTCCTCTGTGACATGAAACTTGTGCACATGAACTCAGACATGACGTGAGATTTGAGCGAACTCTCAGCAAACATAAACGTTATTAAATGCTGCTCTGTGTATGGACATGAGTAAGATGACCAAACGTCCTCTTTTACCCGGATCTTTCCTCCTTTTTGGAGGTAAATTTATAAATTCATGTCTGGGGGATTTCATAAAATTCCCCAAAATGTCTGTGTTTGCTCTGACTGCTTGTGTTGCACTCACAGTGAAAAAAAATCTTTGGAGGAAATGCACTTTTACAGACAAACTCCAGATGTATGGTAGTACCCCTCTTTTTGTGGTGGTCATGACCAATGTTAAGAATTTCTGTTTGGCCAACATGAAGTCAAATTTTTCAATAAAAGGTTGAAATTTTAAGAGAAGTAGTTGAAATTCTGCAAAAAAGAAAAGTCAACATTATGAGCTACAATGTCTCAATTATGAGAAAAAAAGAGATAAAAAGCCAACGTTTGAGATAATAAAGTCAAAATTTTGAGTAATTAAAGTTAAAATTCTGGGGGAAAAAAGTCAAATTTATGAGATTAAAAGAATAATTAAGTTTAACAGTCAGAGTAATAAGAAAAAAGTCAATATTATTAGTCAATATCTTGGAATAAAA
Organism: Thalassoma bifasciatum; assembly: GCA_008086565.1. Lineage (NCBI taxonomy): Eukaryota > Metazoa > Chordata > Actinopteri > Labriformes > Labridae > Thalassoma > Thalassoma bifasciatum. The sequence continues at coordinate 63,458 of RPOG01001175.1, forward strand.
AGTCCATAATTTTAAGAGGTAAAAGAAAGCTATGAGATAAAAAGTCAATATCTTGGGATAAAAAGTCAATTTTTGAGCTTCAAAGTCTTATTTTGTGAAAAATCTTTTGGTAAAAAGTTGAAATTTTGAGATGAATAAACAAAACAATGAGAAAACATTGAAATTTTGACTTTCTAGCTCAAACTTCTGACTTAATATTTGAAAAAAGAAAAAAATAAATCTCTCCACAGCTAATGTCTGATTTTCTATAGTTTTAATTTGCGGAAATGGGCTTTAATTCTTAATTTTTTTAACATTATCAAAAATTTTCCCTTCAAACAGGAAAGGAGTATTTGTATAAATGCATGAAGTTAATTTTTCAGCTTTTAAATATCTTTGGTTATTCTCTGGTCAGATGCACATAGATCACTGAGGGTCGCTGTGAAGACTTTCAAATCTTGAGAAAGTCTTAGTTATATACCTGATCATAATCCACGATTTAAACAAAACGCTGACTTTCTGGATAAACCACCTACAAGAACAGATGTTGTTGTTGTTTCATTACCTGGAGTTGAGGTGGTCCTGACATCCTCTGACCTCCGTAGACGAAGGGTGACCTCCGTCCAGAAGCTGCTGAACGATCTGGTTCACATCCAGGATTCTTCCCATGAGGCTGTTCATCTCCTGGTCCAGACTCTCAAACCTAAAACAGAAAGCGTTGATGTATGATGGGACAGTTCCTCATGTTAGAAACTTCTTTTTCCTCCTCTCAGTTTTCTCACCTGTGCGCCACCACCTCCACGTCCTCCAGTCTCTCTGGGATCTCCATCTTGTTCAGCCACTGCTCCTTTTCATCGATCCACAGCTCGCAGGCGTTGACTTCGCTGAACATGCGGTAAACCGCCAGAGCATCGTGGAGCCACTGTTGTCTGAGCACCGCCACTTCGATCACCTCGGTGTAAAGCTGCTCCACCTCTCCCATACGCACCTGAGACTCCTGCAGGTGAGACGGAAAAACATCAGTGAAAACAAGTCGATAAAAGGGAAAACTAAGTAAAAACGTCACTGATTTGTCACCTCCTGTTCTCGGTACTGCAGAGGCAGCGCCATCATGTGTTTGCGCAGCGTCACTACATGCACACGATGTTTGTCGATGGCCTCGCTGACCCCTCGGTGCTTCTTCAGCAGCGACTGCGTGGAGTACTCGTCGTGCCCGAAGTCTTCGCTGGAGACCAGGCGGTAAGCGTCCTGCAGCCACGCCACCAGGTCGTCCGTCTCGGTCGTGAACTGAAAATAGTTGAGCGCCTCCTGCAGGTGACCCAGTCGCTGCGCGGCCTGGTCCTCCAGCCTCTTCCACTCGCTCTTCACGTCCATGATGTGCTCCTGGATCCCTGCTGTGCCAAAACACTTCTCACTCAGGATCTGCTTTCCTCGCTTCATGGTGTTCTGGAGCAGAGGAGCGAGACAAAGAGTCACCAGTGATTTTATTATTTCACATGATACAAAGAATATATGCAGATAACTGAACAGTGGTTTCCTTTTTGTTCAGGAATTATATAGATCAAATATTTAAGTTATTCAATCATGCAAAAATTAAAGAGTGCATTCTCTGTGGGGGTGGGAGTTGATGGGATTGTATTATTATCAATGCCCTTATTGATTCCGCTCATTGATCTGAATCTCTATGATTCCTCATGTGAATTTTTCGTGTGTGAAAAGTAGCTTTACAGGTTTTCTGTGTCAACATTTTATTGAGTTTATGAGTGAATTAAAATGAAGCTGGTCAATGAATCTGGAAATCTGTCTAATGGAAGTAAGTCGAAATCTTTGTCTATAGTCACTGTATCCGAGATCTCTGAATGTAAATAAATGAATAAATACAAGTAAAATTCTCAAATCATAGAAGCCTATTTCTGCCAGTTACAGATAAAAAAAATCAAAAAATAGGCTGTGAAAATATTTTTTGCCCATATTAAGCAAATATTTCTATATTTTATCTAAAATTTGAATTTTTCATCATAATTTTCACCCTATAACTCAACATATTGACTTCATTATTTCAAAATGTCAATTTAATATCTCAGAGTTTTGACTTTTTATCTCAAAATGTTGCCTCTTTTTCTTATAATTCTAGAAATTTTGACTTTTCTCTCATAACTTTGCCTACATAATCTCAAAATAATGATTTTTTAGCTCAAAATTTTGACTTTTAATCTCAAATTTTAACTTTTTATCTCAAATTTTAACTTTGATCTCATCATTTTGCGTTTTATCTCATAATTTTGACTTCCATGTAGGTGCATTAATGGTCTAAAGGAATTTTATAAAACCTCCCTGGACATTATTTTACAACCAAAAATGAGAACTTGTCCAAACATAAGAGGACATTTGGTCGCCCTATTTAACAGTGATTCAGACTCGTAAAAGTTCTTCCCTTTATTACACACAGGTTAATATCAAACACACCTGCAGCAGTGAGCGATGAGCCAGCAGTTCTCCTGCCAGCGTCTTGTGTTTTTGAAGTAACCTCAAAACGCTGCTCAGGTCTTTCCCGTAACCCTGAGCTCCCAGGATGGAGCTTTTCTCCCTGATCCAGCCCGCAGACTCCTCCAGCTCCTAAAAAACACACAAAGAAACAAACAAAAAGAGATCTTTAGTGATTTTCAACACAATCTGCATCATTTAAGATGATGCTTAGTTCCTTGTTAACTGTTTGACACCAATACAACAAGTCAAATTCTTTGCATGTGTAAATGTATTTAGCAATAAAACCTGATTCTGATTCTGAAAAAAGAAAACAGGATTGAGAAATCTGAAACTTAAACTTCTAAGAGTCGATGCTCAGAGATGAACCTTTGCAGAGTAAGTACAAGCAGGAACAGGTGAATTCATACACAAAGACCTGGATGCTGAATCAACCTCGTCTTTCTTTTATGGTTTGTTTAAAGTCATGATTTCTTTGTTTTACTCCTGATCTTGTTTTTGTCATAAGCTTCGTCAGGTTGACTGGTCTCACCTGAAAAAAAGCCCACAGCTGTCGCGACTCCTCAAGCTCAGAGCGTTTTTTGACGGCCAGTTGTTTCAGCTCCTCCAGACAAGATGATACGTGGTTGACTCGGTTACAGATCACCTGAGGGTCACAAGGCTGGTAACCTAGGAAACAAAAGGAACAGGGTTTATCACAACAGACTTTACAGACTTAAAACTTGCATATCTAAGACTTCATTCTCATAAATTAGGGCTTTACTCTCATAAATTTACAACTTTATTCTTATGAATTTTGCAACTTTATTCTCATAAAGATACAAGATTAATCTCAAAAATCCTTTTTTTTCTCAATTCAAACTTGGTCCTAATCCTCTGTCATAATTTTTTCCATGAACATTTTACAAGGTTGATATGAATATATTCTTATCCTGCCGCAAAATGTGTCAAACTGAAAACTGTTTCCTAGGTACGTTTCCTATTACATTTCCTTTCTTTTTCTGTGTTGCTGATTTCCGGGGTTATCTTATGGACTGTACAGAACAGGCAAGCCTTGGCTTCAGCCTTCTCTCTTTTTTTTTTGGTTGCAGAGTTAATATTCTTTTGTGAGTAAATGTTTGGTGCACACAAGTGTAAAAACTTCCTTTTATTTTGTCCCTTTTTGTTTTGGAAACTAATTGCCTGAACTTATATTTTTGTATGGATGACTGCAACTGAAATAAAATATTCATGCATTCAGTTACATTAAAGTTTTTTGCTCCTTTCCATCAAATTTTGGGGTGTTTCAATCCAATGAATTCAATGAATTACCCAGTGAATGTTTCGGTGAACAGCAACTTCAATGTTAAGGATGTACGTTAAGTGTGAGCACTGACAGTGACATTGTTCGAGATGGACGAATAGATTTATGTGCGTAAAGGGAGTATAAATGAGCCTTACAGCTTTGCACGTGAGAGCCAATGAACCTAAAGAGGACTTTTAAATCTGGACTCAGTGTGTGTTGTTCACCTTCTATGGTGGTGAATTTGAGAGCAGCAGTGTTCAGTATCTCCACCCTCTCAGCCTGCACAGTTATGTCGGCTTCCTGCAGACTGTGTTTCTGCAGCAGGTCGTCCACTTCCAGAAGATGTTTCCCAAAGTCCTTTGACAGCAGCTGAACCTGAAGTTGAGATAATATGAGTTTAATTGTACAGGATTCACTTTTTGAACTTGTCTCTCTGAGTATCTAAGTACCTGTGTGTCCTCCATCCAGTCGATCATGTACACCATGTCCTGAAACGTCTTCTGCAGAGCCAGGTTCTTCTCCAGACGCGTCCTCCTCCCTGCCACCAGCTCCTTCAGCAGAGTCCACTGACCCAGGATGTTCTCCTTCCGTGCCAGGATGCGTCGTATGTCGTAGTAACCTTCTGACTCCATCTCTGCCCCGAGCTCCACCACCACGCCTATTCGCTCTTCGTACGACGCGATGTCGGCCTCGATAGCTTCGTGTTTCTTCATTGCTGCCTCCACTGCTGGTAGATCGTATCCAAAATTATCCTGGAAGAAGAAAAAGTGAAAACAAAGGATACTTTACCACTTCTTATTTCATTCAGGTGTAATAAATAACTTTACCACCCCGCCCACCTGTGACACTAGTCTCTGGTTCTCATTGAGCCAAGCTTGTCTCATGGTGGTTTTGTGGTCGAAACACTGAGCAAGAAGCTCCAGCTTCTCCTGACGAATCAGCTCCTTACGCAGAGCCACACCCCTCTCATGTTCTGCTTTCTCCAGCCGCTCCCAAGCCTGGATGACAAATGAAAAATAGTCATTTTAAGGGGAAATTTATGGAAAACAAAAAGCAGAAGAGCTAACCTCTTTGAAGCCTGCGTCAACAGAAAGATGCGCATGCATTTTGACAACTTAACACTTCAAAAACTGAAATCTAAGCAAGTCATTATGTCTTACTTGTAGATAAAACTGTCTTGTTTTTCTTGATTTGAGCCACATTCACCAGACCAGGTCATAAAAATGTCTTATTTAAAGTTTTTTAGAGACAAAAATGAGGTCATAATTAGGACTGAAAGATATAAAGTTATCGTATCGTATTGAGATATGAAAATTCAAGATATTAATATCCCCATAATGAAGATATAAATGAAGTATATTTGCTCAGCTCACCCTCCATGTAAAGCTCAGACTTTCTATTAATGTTGATGACTGACAGTGAACTCTAATCAATTAACCCCTCTTTCCACATCCTTTTATACCATGATGCTTTTATTTTTCCGAAAAAATGCTCTCTATTCCCAGAGTCATATCGCTTTGCATCAATATCAAGAAATCTGGCATTGGTATCGAGGTATGAAATTTTCCATTTTGTCCGTATCGTTCAGAATAATTTGCTCAAGAAGTTTCTTGAAATTAGAAAGATGTCTTAATACAAGAAACTTTTTTTCTTATCCAATTGGCAGATTTTTTTTAACTTGTTACAAGCAATTCAGACCTATTTTTGTCTTTAAAAAACTTGGAATAAGACATTTGTATGACCTGGTCTGGTGAATGTATCTCAAATCAAGAAGAATAAGACAAATTTTGCTAAAAATAAGATGCAATGACTTGCTTAGATTTTAGCTTTTGCAGTGAAGTTCAGCATTTAGCGCCAGATACCTTTCTTAACACTAAATAAAAACTGTTCAGAGCATAAAAATGTCTGATAAAAAAGTAAATAAACAAAGCGTCAGGAGGCTGTTTGACCTTGTTGATGTCTGAGATGAGCTTCCCGTCATGAGGCACGTAGGGTTTCTGGTTGTTGGCTCTGAGTTTGCTTTGGATAGTGAAGAGAAGCACCTCAAGATTACCCTTCTCCTGAAACCTAAAGAAGAAAAACACACATTTCAGAATAAGTTACGAAAACATGTAGTGATTAGGATGGATAATAAAAGACTTAAACATCAGGATTCTAGCTCTTAAATGTAGAAAAACGTACTTGATGGGCTTCTCGATGGTGCAGTAGGTTGTGAAGGCTTGTAGCTGCTGCTGAACCCCCGTCAGTGAGTTGGCAAACTTCTGGTTACTTATGACCGCGATCGTCTTTTCTATCCAGTCCAACAAGTCTGACGCCAGAGCTTCATAGCGGTTGACGACCTTCTCTGCTTCAATACAACTGTCGAGCACCTGAGTTTGAGAGACGGTAGAAGAAGAAAGTGAACGAGGAGTGAAGGATAAAGGATGAGAGCTGGTGATATTTTAGGAGCTTGGATAAAACCTGATGTATTTTTACCTTGCCAACCCTCTTCCCTTCCACAATAAGAGCCTTCATTTTGGAGAAGTAGTGGTAATAGGAGACCACATAGGTAATGATGGACTTTTCATCTGGGTTTTCCGTGTTCACATCTACACAACAGAGCGGTGAGAGAAAACACAAAGTGATTACATCGATTCAGCTCGAGTGAGAGAAACACAGCAATTATTTACAGACTTAATTCCAATGAAGTCGTGTGAAACGTAATTAAAAACTGAATACAATGATTTGCAAATCCTGTTTAACCCAGACTCAATTGAAGAAATTACAAGACAAGATATTTATTGTTCAAACTGATAAACTTAATTGTTTCAGCAAATATATTCACTCACTTCTGAATTTGATATCTGCAACACACTCAGGCTCATTAGAAACAGGTGAGTGTCATGATTGGGTATAAAAGGAGCATCCTCGAAAATCTCACTCATTCACAAGCAAAGATTTTTAAACAACTGCGTGAGCAAATAGTCCAACAGTTTAAGAACAATGTTTCTCAACTTTGTCCAACTGCAGGAATTGATGGATTTCATCATCTACAGTTTATAATATCATCAAAAGATTCAGAGAATCTGGAGAAATCTCTGCACGTAAGCAGCAAGGCCCAAAACCAACATTGAATGGTCGTGATCTTTGACCCCTCAGGCGGTGCTGCATTAAAAACCCACATCATTGTGTAAAGGATATTAGCACGTGGGCTCAGGAACACTTCAGAAAACTATTGTCAGTTAACACAGTTCATCACTACATCTACAAGTGACAGTTCAAACTCTACCATGCAAACACAAAGTCAGACATCAACAACACACACAAACGCCGCCGTCGCATTAAAGCTGAAAGGTACAAACAGGTTTTGGAGCAACATCTGCTGCCATCCAAGACACTTTGTCTTTTTCAGGGACGTCCCTGATTATTTCAGCAAGACAATGAAACCAAGACACATTCTGCTCCTGTTACAACAGCGTGGCTCTGTAGTAGAAGAGTGCAGCTACTAGACTGAAGTTGTTCATCAGCAAGAATGTGAAAGGATTCCAGCTCCGAAGCTTCAACAATTAGTTTCCTCAGTTCACAAACATTGAACGAGTGTTTTTAGAGGGAAAGGTGATGTGACACAGTGGGAACATGAACCTGTCCCAACTTTTTAGGAACAAAATGAATGAATACTTGCAAAAAACAATTAATTTCATCAGCTTGAATGATAAATATCTTGTCTTTGTAGTGTATTTACTTAAATATAGTTGAAACAGGATTTGTAAATCAATGTATTCTGTTTTTATCTACATTTTAAACAATGCTCCAACTCCACTGGAATTGGGGTTGCAGACATTTGTTGAGTATATAACATGGATTGATTGATATAACAGAAGTGTGACGTGATCACCTTCAGGGTCCAGGAGTTTGGTGAGGCCCAGGTGCTGCTCGGCGATGTTGAAGGCTTGCTGGAGGTTGTGGGTTGCATTGGACCGTGTTAGCTTGTGGAATTCTATCAGGTCAGGTCTAGAGGTAAAGAAGTGAACACATCATGTTTTTTCAGGATTAATTCCTAAAACTTGCAACCAAGACGGAAACTACTGTGTGTGTGTGTGTCAAAAATGAACTCACCTGTGTCTGTGAATGAGAGCGTTGAAGGCGAGTCCGTCTCTCCAGCAGGTGGTGAAATTCTGGATGTTGACCTCAGGATACCTGGAGCAAAGAGGAATCTGTTTAATAAAGCCAGCACATACTAACTGGTATATTACGCAGGTGTAGTTTGTGTTTTTGATGGGACTGCTCACCCTGCCGTCTTCATCTGGCACCAGAGCAGCAGGGCATCTTTGGCAGAACGAGTTTCTCTGTTGTCCTCCGTCGCTATTTTGATCACCTGGATCTGAACAGAAACACCAGAAAGAAACAGTTCAGTTCAACAGTTCAACTCCTGCAGGAGAGGATTTTTCTGAAAGGCAAATAGTATGAAAATTCAATATTATATCGAGTATATTCTTCAAACTTCTCGTCAAAATATCTCAGCGCACTTAATTTAAGACACAGTTACCTAAACAGAAAGATTTTAATCAGATATTAGAACTTGTTTCTGGATGCATCATCTTGAAAATCTTGTCAAGTGAAACAGTCTTTAAAAAAATCTTGACTTAAGTCATTTCTCAACTAAAACAAGCTTTTATTACTTGGCATAAGGTTTTTGAGCTACTTCATTATTCCTTAGAACAAATCATCTTGTTTTGAGAAACATACTCAGCTTGAACAAAGAAAACAAAGCTTTACTTAAACCTGCAGCTCATTATAAGATTATCATGAGACACAAAACTTCTTAATACAAGAACATATAGTTAAAATGTTTTTTTTTTTCCCAGCTGTTTTCAAGGTCTCTTTTATCTATTAAAGCTTAAATCTAATGTCTTGTTTTAAGATATAATGCAAAGAGATTTTTCTTGTTCCATAAGAATTTTTTTTTGCTTATAACAAGCAGAATATCTTATCATTTATTTGTAAATTTATTTTTAGAGTGGATTTCTTTCAGTATATCATTATGCCAAGATAATGGCCCTATCATTCACTTAATATAAGAATATTTCCAACAAATTGAGAAAAGATGTCTTATACTTTTTTATCAGTGAGAATACACTCATTTTAATGTATTTCTGGGTTCATTGAGGTTACATATAAATTTTGTAATTTTTTTTTTTTTTCAATTATCTTCTTTTAAATTTACAACATTTTTTAAAACATACAGATTAAAATGAATCGAGACAGAAAGGTCAAAAAAGATAATACATATAAAAATGGTGTGATAATCAACATAACAATAATATTAATTAAATAAATGTATATAAAAATATGACTAAATTTTAAATCACATTAATAATGAGGTTAGATATTTTTACTTGTTTTGAAAAGTCTTGATAAGCCAAATTTTCTTGTTCTGTTGGCAGAAAATTTTGCTTTGTTTAAGTAAAATACTCTTAATTTTTGTGTATTTTTTCTTGGCTTTTTGCAGTAACATATACAATATCAAAATATTAAGGCTGTGTCTGAAAGTGTTTCCTTTTCAACAATATGACTTGTCACAACAATCAACATTTCAGATAAGTTACAGCATTTTTTGTACATTTAAAGCACTTTAAATTGTAAAAGTAATCTGTTAGATGAAGAACAAAAAAATCTTGGGACAGCACTCAGGACTAGTGTGAAGACATCGTACTTTAAAGTCTTGTGTACACATCATCACCACTGCTGTACATATTACCTTCCTTATTTAGTGTTTCACTGATTTTTTATTTTCTTAATTTAAATTAGCTGGTACTGTAACGAGAGAGCAATACGATCTGAACGTCTGACTCTTGGTGACACTGACAGATTTTCAACTCATCACACCACATTGACATGATCCAAGCTAATTAGAGACTTAACACCCAGGAATCAGCTGCTGCCGTTGATGTGTGACACGTGCACACGAACGATGCCTGTACATGCAGCAAAAGGGTTTTTACTGCGATGTGAAGTGCGTCAACATTTCTCTTTTAGTCGAACTGATAAAGGGAGAAACAACAGTGCAAATGTTGGAAATAATAATAAATTGTTCCCTAAAACATAAGAATGATTTCCTTTCTCGACTGCCAATCCTCCCCTTTTCTTCCCCCACTCTCCCCCCTCTCTCTCTCTCTCTTTCTGCCTGTGTTCAGTTACTGCAGTGGTGTGGCCCTACCTCCCTACCTGCTGACTGGACAAAGCAAACTCTCGTTCAGGACGGGGGAAGGAAGGAAAAGGGAAAACAGGAGGATGAAAGAAAACATGGCAGAAAACTGTTCTTTCCGTTGTATTTATAAATAAGAGTTCTTCGTGTATCAAGTGACATTTCCAGAATAAAGCGTCTTGATAAATCTAGAGTTGATGTAAATTTATGTGCATTGATGTTTATTATTCGATCTGCAGAGACGAGCTGTGATCTGAAAATCCCTCAAGGACCTGAAAACCTCCAGGACCCTGAGGCGAGCTGCAGGGATCCTGACGACCTCTTCAACCCTGGACTCAGACTCTGAGACCCTCCCCCTCAGGCCCGAGGCTGCTGGTGGGACTGCGTCTTATAACAACGCCTCAGCCCTGCCCACCTGACACAGACCCTCCAATATAAACCAGATCACTTTGTAACATCAACATTATGTCTTGTGGATGAAGCTTTTGTTTCTGTGTCCCATGTAAAGCTGCTCGATCTGCAAAAATGATCTTATTGCCAACTTTCTGCACTGCCCTCCATTCTCAGCACATGCAAAATTGAAGAGGCCATCAACTGCTGGCTCATGAGAGCGTGCTCACAGTTAATGGTAGCTGTGTGGTCAGCTAACAACATTAAATCACACGCTGACAAAGGCTAAAGTAGACTCAACACGCCAGATAAAAATGAGACGTTTAGATTCGAATAGGGCTGGGAAATTAATCACAAATCAGATTAAATCCCAATATGACCTGCTACAATATTTCTTTAACCTCAAATGTATCAGAATACCGGATCACACTTTTCTTTAAGTAGATGTTTTCTGCTTTACACTGATATGACTCTACCCTGCTCCACCGAAGAGACAAATTGTTGAAAACTTCTTTTACAAAAGAAGCAATCTTAGCCGTGAAAAGTGGGGAAAATGGCAAGAAGTAGCAATAAGATAAGTTTAAGGAGGCAAAAATGGTTGAAAGCAGCAAATAATAGGTTAACAGTAAGAGAAAACTTGGAAAGCAGACAGAAATGAGCAAAACAGAGGTCAAAAAGCAGCAAAAAAGGAGTGAAAAGTGATTAAAATGGAAGACGAAACAATAAAATAAGTTTAAGGAGGCAAAAATGGTCAAAAAAAGAGCAGAAATTGGGCAAAATTGGGACAATATTTGAAAAATAGTCAGAAAGGAGCATTACAAAGGTCAAAAGCAGCAAAACAGGAGTGAAAAGTGACTTAAAAAGAAGAAGTAGCAATAAAAAAAGTTTTTGGAGGAAAAAAAATGTCAAAAATGAGAAAAAAAAATAGTCAAAACGTTCAGAGAAAATTCAGAAAATAGTCAGAAAGGAGCAAAACAGGAGTGAAAAGTGACTGAAATGAAAGAGGCAGTAGCAATAACATAAATTTAAGGAGGAAAAAATAGTCAAAAAGCAGCAAAGAATGGGGATAAACTTGAGAGAAATTTTGGAAAATAGTCAGAAAGTTGCAAAACAAAAGGCCAACAGCAGCTACACAGGAGTAAAAATGGATTAAAATGAAAGAAGTAGCAATGAAATAAGTATAAAGTGGCAAAATAGTCAAAAAGCAGCAAAAAAGGGTCCAAGAATGAATGAAAACTGACAAAATTGCTCAAAAAGTTAAGAACAGCAAAAAATAAGTCATGTTGTTCTGCTGTAAGTGATGTAAATGTTTATTTCCAAAAATGTGTTTGTTTAACAACACATATGATGGCGAACCTAAAAATAACCGCTCAATAAATCACAATTCGATTATTTTCGCAAATAATTCAGCCTTAGATTCAAAGATACAAACTGACTTTCAGAAATTTGGGACAAAAAAATACTAGTTTTTAGATAATATGATAATCACAATTACAGGAAAAGCACACTTCAAAGTGTCAGCCTGGCATGAAAGTATCCCTGCAGTGCTGTTTAATGTGCTTTGTTGCAGGTAGTGAGGCTAGCATGACTGAAATGTGTCCCGAGAGAGAGAGAGAGAGAGAGAAAGAGAGAAAGAGAGACACTAGACGACTGTGCATGGTAAATGTTACAGAAAGGTCTGAATAATGCTAAAACAGCAGTTTGTGCTGAAGCCACACTGTGGCACTGAAGCGTAATAAAGAGGAGCCGCCGGCTTCTGCTGTACTTACATGGCGGGAACTGATCCTGTATCACTGCTGCTCAGGCCTGGCAGATGTGTGTGTGTGTGTGTTTATGTGTGTGTGTGTGGGTGAGTCAGTGTGACAGCATGTGTATGAGAAAGATGTCACTTTATGAATGTGTGTGTAGAAAGATGAACTGGTAGACTAACAGAGTGTGCAAGTAAGAGAGAGAGAGACTGCAGTGAGGGTTGTGTGTGTGAGTGTGTGTGTGAGTGTGTGTGTGTCCTGGACTGCTACCTCTCAGCTCCTGTGACATTCAGGCTTCAGCCACCAAACACTGCAGTCGCTGTCGCGCGCTGATGATGCAGCATGTGGGGGAGCCTCCCCCAAACAGAAGCAGCGGCTGCTCATCGGTCTTAAAGGAAGCTGAGGCTCTTTACATCGTCCTCCCGCTTCAGCGACGACCACGAAAACTAACGTGAGCGCCGCGTTTACGCTGGAAAGTCAGTCACTCAATGTCAGTTCAGCGCAGCACAACCATTGCGTGATCTACATTTAAGAGGAAGAGCAATCCAGCACAGATTCACGAGAGTTTTCGTAGATGTGGGGGAGATTTCTGTGAGTCTGTGCTCAATTACACTAAGATGACGTTATAGCAGTGTCTAAATTGTAATCAAATTTCAGATTTTTGGATTTAAAGGGACTGTTATGAGAGATGAACGGAGATCAGATCTTCTTTTCAACACCACTTTTCTTTGTTCAAGACAATTTCCACTGGACACAACAGAACTAGGTAATGCTCTGAGACATGTCTGTAACACGTTAGTGAATCCTGGTTGTGTCCTACCAGTGCTCATCTACCAACTCCAACCTCACCAAGCAGAGCAAACGTAACCTGGCTCTTCATTTTATTGATAGACTCTCAGGTTTGAACAGATCACTGCAGGATAACTGCTGCATGTGGACAGGAAAAAGCTTCATCATAAACACCTGAACCCATGTTTTATCCTTTAGCCTGTGCTCTATCAGTCTCCTGTTGAGCTTTTTTCCGCTCTTCTCTCCCTTTTCTGTCAAACAGTCAAGCTCCAGTGTCCACCATTACTATCAAATAAACCACACAAATCATTTTCAGCAGTTTCAGCTTTGTCAGCTGGCATGTCATAGAGTCTTTGACATCCTGGTGATCTCAATTTAAGATGTGGATCATGATCAGGCACGTATCTAGAGATGAGACTTGTTCAGCATCATATAGATAGTCCTCACAGTCTCTTTCAGAAATAGAGAATTGAATTTTTAAGTGCGTTACGTACAAATGAAAAGCAAATACATTCAGTTTCAAAACATTAAACTTTGTATCATGCTTCAAATTCATTATGCCCAAATTTGAAAATTTGGCCTAACATTCAGTTTTTAGTAAATAAAAAAAAAATAACATTCCCTCCTCCTGCTGCTTCTTATCAAAAGCAAATCAGGTGGAGGGTTTTGATCAGCACTGCCTGTTCTGTAGTGTTGTTATAGTTTATTGTTCTGACAACTGCTGGTACACCAAAATCAACCAAGTCTAAAACCTGGTGCAAATCCAAAGATGAAAAAGTTATGATGTGCAGCAATGGTCATTTTTTTTAATGGGATAGAACAATGTTGTTGATTTTCTTTTACCTGGAAGCGTAAGATGATGGTCCAGATAAGGCCAAGGGTGAGGCGGTGGTTTCCATCTACGATGTCGTGTGAGCCGACGTTTTCCAGGTGAACCCTCTGCTCCTTGAGGAACTGGAGCGCTTTGTCGACATTTTCCAGGCAGTGGATCCGCATTCGTCCTCGTGTCGGCCTCGGCTGGATAGAAAAAGGAGGAGTTTATAATGACTGTTTACAGCGAAGCATCTTTATCTTTGTGTTACAAGAGGCATCACGAAGCTACAACTTCAGCACTAATGACGTGAGGAAAGTAACTTAATGTAAAATAATGTTTGGAGGGAATTCTAAAGTTAGTTAACCGCAGAGTCTCCTGGAAACGTTTTGGCACATTTACTTTTACTTCCCCATAAAAAACAGTCATTTGGACGTGACCTCACTCACGCTACTTCTTGCTGTTTCTAAGATTGTTGCTCTTGCAAAGATAGTTTCAATAATTCTGCTCTTTGGTTGAGCAGGATTGAGTAACACAGTGTAGGGCATAAAACATCTACTGCAAAAAATATATCTACACTGCAAAAACTGGAATTTAAGCAAGTCATTGTGTCTTATTTTGAGTAAAACTTTGTCTTATTATTCTTGATATGAGCCACATTTTACTAATAAGTCCAGGAAAATGTCTTATTTCAAGTTATTTAAAGACAAAAATGAGAAGTCTTCATACAAGAAACTTTTTTCTTAAGACCTCTTTTTTGTCTTTAAATAACTTGAAATAAGACATTTTCCTGGACTTATTAGTAAAATGTGGCTCGTATCAAGAAAAATAAGACTAATTTTACTAAAAATAAGACATAATGACTTGATTAGATTTCAGTTTTTGCAGTGTAGTATTCTGACTCATTTTAAGTTAAAGAAATAATGCACTGTCTGTGATTAGAATATTGCAATTTAATCTAATATGCAATAAACTGCCCAGTCCTAATTGTCCCTTGGTATTATATGTGTGTGTTAGTGTGTGAGCGTGTGCGTGAGTGTGTGTTCCTACCAGCAGCTCTCCACTGAGGACCTCCAGGAGTCTGGTGAGCATGTATCCATCCTTCAGGTCGTTGTACAGGTCTGAGATACGACAGGAAACTCTGGACAGATGGGAGTTAACCCACTTGGTGAAAGTTTTCTTCTGAACCGCATCCCGTTCATCTGAGAGGAAGAAAAAAGTTTGATTTACATCAGTATTTACCGAACTTCCCATGACGGTGTGTTTGATGTAAACACTGAGTTGTGTGTGTGACCTCTGACCTGCTAAGGCCTTAATGCGCGAGCACTCAAACAGCTTGGAGCTGGTGCACTCAGTTTCCCAGAACCCGGAGCCGATTGGTCGGTTGTTGTTGTTGAGCTGGCGCTGGGCTTCCGCGTTGTCCAGGTCCGGGGAGGCATTAGCCATCGCGCCCAACACCCTGCAAGAGAACGAACGATTCATCGTTAGTTTCAGTTCACTCAAAGTTAATTCAGACAATGATCCCAATGACAAGGACTAATAAAACTTAAGTTACTGCTGGGTAACACTTTACTTTAAAGGTCTGCAAATTTCATCATAGTTAGGTTGTGATAAACTTTTGTTCTTATTTATTTGAAATTTCTCCTGAATTTTTCAACAATTGGGTGAAAATAAGAATGTGACCCCAATAAAATAATGTCTAAATTTAGTTTGTAAGTAAGTTACCATTGGTAATTTGCATGTGATCTCAAACAGTCTTGGCGCTAAAGAACTTGGTTAAACTGTATAAAATAAATAGATAATTATCAATATATTTTCAGAAATTGAATAAATGTATTTTGTTACGATTTACGAGATAATCATTACTATAGGAATATGGTCTGAACCTTTATGAAACCCAATCTCATTGGTTTTATGTGTTTTAATCAAATTCATCTCATACTAGAAAGATTCACGTTGATTTTATTTTATTAATAAAGATGCTAAATATGTGTGAACAGGTAAAAATTAGTAAATATGATTTTATAATGTCTATGATGGCACATAATCATTATTTCAGTGTCTGGACCTTACTTCAAAATAATGTATGAAATGTATTCAAGAACTTGTCTTCCATACAATTGTTGTGATTGTGATTGAATTAAAAGTAAATTATTATCACTTACTGTCACAAACTTCCCTTGAAATTTGGAGAATTATTCAAATAAACTGGAAAAATCAGATACTGACCAACTGCGAACTAATTTATTTTGTTATGATTTATAAGATAATTATTACTTTAGGAATACTGTCTGAACCTTTATGAAACCCAATCTCATTGGTTATATGTGCTTTAATCAAATTCATCTCATACTAGAAAGACTCACATTAATTTTATTTTTTTAATAAAAATTGTAAATATCTGTAATCAGGTAAAAATTAGTAAATATTACTATGATGGCATATAATCATTTTTTTCAGTGTATGGACCTAACTTCATATTATTCAAAATATATTCAAGAAATTGGCAGCTATTTATCATATTGATGTTGGGATTGACTTCCATACATTTTGCTGTGATTGTGATTTGATTTAAAGTTAATTATTGTTACTTACTGTCACAAACTTCCCTTGAAATTTGGAGAATTATTCAAAAAAACTGGAAAAATCAGATACTGACCAATTGTGACTTGTTTATAATTGAATTTGTACATTATTTTAAAGAAGTTATGCAAAATTTCCACCCAATAATCAAACAATTTGTGGGAAATTTTAAAGAAAAACAAAAAAAGATTGTTTAATTATCACATAACTATGATGAAATTTGCAGACCTGTAAGGTGAAGTGTTACCTGCCGCTGTTCTAAATCCATAAATGGCCTCACACTCAAATAACTATCATCAAAAAAAAAACCCTGAGCCAAAAATATCCTTTTTGGTTTTGCTTGTTTTGTTCAGTTTATGAATGATGCAGCCTTCACCCCTGGCAACAGAGTATTTTACAAAAGACGAGTCAAAAATAGAAAATCTCTGATGACTCAACGGACGGTAGAAGACAAAAGTAAAATGATTTAATCCTCTCGTCCTTTTTTTCTCTGTTTGACAGCTGAGAACCTGAGGGTAAAAATAACTTCACCAAGACGCCGCACAAAGCAGAGTGGGAGGAAAAATGGCAACGTCACAAAACAAACAATGAAGCAGAATCAGTTTTCTGGTAGTCATCAGATAATCTCTGATACTTATTTAGACTGACATCAAACCTGAAGAGAAAGCATTTGATGGTGAGCTGCACCAGTGTTGAGAAAAGTCGACCTTTACTGACTCAGGTGGTGAAAAGCTCCCAAAAATAGTGACATCAGCTCGAACTTCAAGACTCTGAAAGATGTGATCCAGGTGTAGTTTTTATATCACTTCAGAGCCAGAATAAAAATCTGTGTTCGGATAAAACAAAACAAAAAAACAAAGCTGTTTCTTTTGTTTTGATAAACTCAGTGAGCATTAAGTTGACTAACTAACAAGCTGAGACAATAAAACCAAAGATTATGGTTTGTATGAAGGAATGAGATCTCCGATAACACGGGGGAACAATTTTTTAAAAAATTTCTTTTGAGTTAGATTTTCATGCTGATTAAAACTAAAATTGAAACGCTGATTCCAAAATTGCAGTCAGTTTTTTTTTCTAGTAGGTCAAGTTTTTTTCTCCACAGCTTATCCTCCAGATAAGCAAAATTCAGTCAGTTGAATTTAAATAAATAATATAATACTACAAAAATATTAGTGATTAATTCAGTATCATGTTAAAAAGTGATAGTTTGGTATCACAAAACAATAAGATGGTTTGGTATCACATTATCACAAGATTTTTTTTTTTTTTTGGTATCTTGGCAGCAGTGCGCTTACGTATGATGTAATCTTAAAGTGAAATAATAGATTTTACAGTTTCAAATACCCTTCACATAATGTCTCTAGATCCTTTTTAAAATGCATTTCTGCTTTGGTTGGCCATTGTTTATACAAAAATGAGACTGAATAATGTTACAAGAACCAAATCATGAAAAACTCCCCATGACAGAAAGTGTTGATGCACAGCTTTAAGTTTCTCTGGAGCTTTTTTTTTTCAAATATATCTTTTAAAAAAAAAAACGCATATTTTTTGTGATTTCATAAATAATCTTTTTTTAAGGCTTTGTAAAACATTTTAACTCTCTTTCATCCATTTTAACACTGAATAATTTATAGTTTATAAGCTTTTGCACCCTCAAATGTTTGTCTGTAACTTTTAAAAATGTATATACAAGTTTGGACAAAAAATTGAAAACATTTTTTCAGGCCCTAAGAAGAATAAAAATATCCTGACACAGGCTAATATGAATTTCCATTGAATTTAGGAGTAAATAACTTTTAAACAGGTGTCCACTGTAGTGACCACTATGCACCACAGGGTTAATAGACATTTTATTGTTGATGTTGTTATCCTCATTATATATGAGCATTAGTACCGATTTCTTATATGTTTCTAAAGAAGAAGATTTCTTGTTTTCATGTATTTTGTTTTCAAACTCTTGATTTTCAGTTAACAAATATGTAGAATATTCACCCTACATATTAAAAAAATCACCCTTCCCACAAACTGTAAATAGTTATAGAGTGTTAGGGTAGCTTTGGTTTAAAAATTGAAAAAAAGGGGGCGCAGATGGCCTAGTGGATATGGCTGCGCACCATGAGGTTTGCCCTCGAGCGGGTGGCCCGGGTTCAATTCCCACCTGTGGCCTGTTTCCCGCATGTCATTCCCCACTCTCTCCCCCTTTCCTGCTCTATCCACTGTCCTCCTCTATCCAATTAAAGGCAGAAAAGCCCAAAAAATATCTTTAAAAAAAAGAAAAAATTGAAAAAAAGAAAAATCAAGGATGCTTAAGAGAAAAAGGTTAAGATACTGTCAAGATGTTTAGCTGAAGACTTTCATTGTCGACCTTTTATATCTTTTGTAATTGCACGATCAACTGTTTGTAAATGGGTCTCAATCATCCTTCAAATAATTTTAAAAAGCACACATAAGGTGCCACTCATTTTAATAAAACATACATTATCTGTGAGCTTATTTTTACCATCTCCTCCCCCATCCCTCTGTTTTTCCAACACATGATGGATGGAAACAGAATACACTCAGTTAAAGAGCAGATGAGCCCTCAGGACATGAAATATGGCATTTGATGTTCTCCTCCCAGCTAGACGATAATAAAGGAACACATTTCTATACATGTTATAGACGTTATCTGCTTAAATCGCAGGTTTCTGGTTATTAAAACTGAACTTGTCACTGATTGGCTCATGAGGACGTCAGAAAAGTGCATAAATTAATACGTGAGCTTGGTTGAGGCTGAGTTTCTCGGTCATTTTCTGCTTCTTTTTGACATAATTCTCTCTTCTCTCCCCTCTTCTCTCTCTCTTCCTATCATCTGCAAAAAAAAGTCCAGGCGCACAGTTGTCTCTACACCTAAACCACTGGAAAAACAATGTCGCCATATCGAGTAAATGTCATCGTGCCCTGCGAGACGTGGGGAGGAGGGGGCTGCTGTGCACTTCGCTGTTCTCTCTGGAGAGAATAACAAAAAAAATATATTTCAGCGCAAGATGAAGCTGAGGGGACAGAACAAGAGCTCAGTAAAAGAAAAACACAGGAAATGTGACTGAAAAAGTAAACTCAACCACATAAAGAGGAGAAATTGTTTGATACTCAGAAAATCAGAGTAATAAAACAGTAGAAGTAAAAACATAATATAAGACTGTAAATAGATTTGAAAGGGAAGACTTATTTCCCGCACTTACACTTACACTTATTTAAAACTTATTTACCCCTAAATTCAATAGTTCATGTGGTGGAAATTCATATTAGCCTGTAAAAGGATACTTTTTATTCTTCTTCGGGCCTGAAAAAATGTTTTCAATTCTTTTCCAAACATATATATATTTTTAAAAATGTTATAGACAAACATTTGAGGGTGAAAAAGCTTATAGATTAGAAATTAATCAGTGTTAAAATGGATGAAAGAGAGTTAAAATGTTTCTCAAAGCATCAAAAAAAAGGTTATTCATGAAATTACCAAGAAAGAAAAGAGAAGAAGTCTACGACAGAGTATTAGGGCCACAAAAAGATTTTTTTTTTTAACATCATATTCTACTACGAGATTAAAGTAGAAAATAATAATGTAATTTACTACGAGGATAAAGTCGAAATATATTCAAGGACAGTCTACGAGGAGGAGGAAATGAGGACCACGGAGAATTTCGTCAAATTATACTTTAACTTGAGTTTTACAAACAAGGAGATACTTCAACTTTTAGCACATCAGCATCAGATTATCATAAATATTAGAATCTCGTAGCAAAATAATTAATTTCTACTTTAATCTCGTAGTAAAATAAACAATGTTGACTTTAATCTCGTAGTTTAATAATTAATTTCTACTTTAATCTCATAGAAAAATAATTGCTTTCAACTTTATTCTCTTCGCGAAATAATTAATCTGACTTTATTCTTGTAGTAAAATAATTAATTTCAACTGTAGTCTTGTAGTCAAATAACTAACTTCGACTTTATTCTCTTAGTGAAATAATTAATCTGACTGTATTCTTGTTGTAAAATAATTAATTTAAACTTTTTTCTCGTAGTAAAATAACTAACTTCGACTTTATTCTTGTAGTAAATAATTAATATGACTTTTTTCTCGTAGTAAAATAATTAATTTCAACTTTAATCTTGTCGTAAAATATGAAGCAAAAAAAAGTTCATTCTTAATATGGCCCTAATACTCTGTCGTAGAAGTCAAACAAAAAAAAGTAAGTCATATTTACATGAAGTTCACACTGTTTTATGTTGAATTACAAATGGTTACAAATATTTGAAAAAAAAAAGTGAAACTTATTTTCATGCCTTTAGACAAATAAATACACTCAAGGGAAAAATCCAGACACTGACTTTCATAATTTATGTATCAGAGGGTTAAAGGAATATATCCCAAGTAAAATAAAGGCTAAATGAACAAAAGAGAGAAATCATAATTCAAAAAATACAACATAAAAACATCAAACTAGAAAAATTATATAAAAGAAAGAGAGGAAATAACAACAGATAGGTTTGCAGACGTCTGTAATTACAGTAAAAAACCGTGTGTGGATTCTCTCGTCCCCTTGCCGTGATCCTCGCCGAACGTCAAACACCTGATGTCCTCCAATCAATCAGACTCACGGCAGAAACTGCTCTGATGTGTGTTTGACTTTGTGTTCTCACCCTAAATCTAATCATCAGACTCAGCTGTAGAGGAACCAGCTCGCCCCCGAGCAAGAGAGTCGGCTCAACGACACTGACAATTACACCCAGACACACACACACCTCGTACAAACACACACACACACACACACACCTCATACTGACCTCATAATGAATCAAGCTGCATACTTCAGTATCTAACTGGGACAGTGAAAAATAAGGGTTGGTATCAGAAATATTCTTGTTAGATGTTTGTTCTAATATGTAGTTCGCATTTCTATTCGTGTCATAGTGCACTGCCTGGTCAAAAAAAAGGTCACACACTCTCATAATTAGTTTAGCTTTGATTGCAGCACATACTCCCTGAGGCATTGTTTCATTAAGCTTCTGCAGTGTCACAAGATTTGCATTAATTTTTCACCAAGAATCTTGTTTTGATGATGGAAGAAACTGACCACTGTACAAAGTTTTCTCCAGAACATCCCAAAGATTCTCAAAAATGTGTGAAAAAGATGTCTCATGCTCCCTGAACCACTCGTTCACTATTTGAGCCCCATGAATCCTGGCGTTGTCATCTTGGAATATGTGGTAAATGACACAATGTCGTGAACGTGGGATCGCTAGAAGTTTCTTTCTGGACTGTCCTGTAACTCTCAGTCTACAAAAAGCTGCAGGTGCCGTCAGTGTGTCTGACTCCACAGGGTTTTACTGAGCCACCGTGTTTGATTCAGTCCAGGATACGAGTCACAACCTGGGATCAAACGCACAGACAGCAGCAGCTTCACTGATCTCTCCATGAGGCAGGAAAAAAGAGCAGACATCACCTGTGTGAGTGAGTGTGAGTGTGTGTGTGTATATATATGTGTGTGTCTAACTGTGTGTAAGTGTGTGTGCAAGAGACAGCGAGGCAGAGGGAACTCTTGAACATGCCACGACCATTATTAGACTAAAGCAAATAATGTAGTTATCATTTTTGTTCAGAGATCAGCTGAAAATATAATGCCTCAAAATCTAAATTAAACTTAAACGAATATTTTGAGGAATTATTTTTTTCTCAGGAGATATTTATGTGTTTATTTATTGTCTTTTTATTAAAGCATGTAGTGAGGCATTAGTACGGAAACCTATTTCAGCCAGTTTAAAAATCAAAATTAAAACTCGGCTTTGTTGAGATTTTTTTTTTATGGCCTATATTGAGTCAAAATTTTGAAATAAAAAGTAAAAAGTTTGAGATAAAGTCAAAATTGTAAGACAAGAAGTTGAAACTTTGAGATCACAGTCAAATTATGAGATAAAAAGTCAAAATTTTGAGATAATTTGGTCAATATTTTCAGATAAAAAGTCATAATTTTGAGGCAAAAATTATGAGAAAAAAAACAACATTTTGGTGTTAAGTGTTGAAATTTTGAGATAAAGTTTAAATTGTGGGGCAAAAAGAGAAAATTTTGAAATAAGAAAGTTAAAAGTTTGCAATAATAAAGTCAAAATTTAAGGAAGGAAGTCAGAATTCTGAGATAAAACGTTGAAATTTTGAGATATAATAAAAATTATGTGAAAAAGATTCATTTTCAAAACTTTCTTAGCTAATTTGACTTTTTATCTAAAAATTTTGACCCTTAAAACCTCTGCAATAAAAGCCTTTTTTTTCCTTTTTTTTTTTTTAACTGGCAGAAATGGGCTTTTATACATTATTTATGTTTATATTCTTTGGGGATCTTTCTCGGTTTTTCAGAATATGGTTACCCAACTTTACCTAAAATTCTGGTTCCAGATTCTGATGTTGAGATAATTTTGTGATAATTGACAATAAACCAAAAAAATCTTGAGTTATAAATGCGTTATTAGGGCAAAACAAGCTATTTAAATAAGTTTCCTGAGGAACTTTTTTAATACTTGTGAACAAAAATGTATGAAATCAGCTGAATAAAAAGAAGATTGTTGTTTGCAGCCCTAACACATAATAAGCAGGACAATATTTCTCACTCTTTGTGTTGTTTCATCTCTGTTTTTTAGGACAGGTATCTGTGTTTCTGTCTGTGTGTTTAGTGTGCTCTATATTCAGAGTGGCTGTCTCTCTCTCTCTCTCTCTCTCTCTCTGTCTCTCTCTCTCCCTCTGGTGCTTTGAGTTTCTGTGAGTCTACTTCAGCTGCTGCTCTCTTTACTTTAAAGTTTAAGGAGCCAGACTCTGACCCGTCTGAGTCAGTGACACAGGAGTAACACAGGAGTGCGACTGCTGCTCAGTTTTCTTTTTACATCACTGTTTCCCAGTGACATCCCCTCACTGTACCGATGTTAAGAGTCCTGGAGGAATAAAACTTCAATTCTTGCATAAAAACAATCGTCCAGATTAATTAGCACTTGAAATAAGAAGCGTTATTCATTTATCTCTCTGTAAATTCCAGGTTAATGACAAAGAAATTATGAAAAACTGATCATGAGAAATATTCCATAATTGTCTATTGATTTACAATCTGATCAATGACCTAGTATCATGTGTGTGTGTGTGTGTGTGTGTGTGTGTGTGTGTGTGTGTGTGTGTGTGTGTG